>JBBPLP010000612.1:0-16153 GCA_038089875.1 Fistulinella prunicolor
TCTTGCGCGCTTTACACTTCCGAACGGCCCATCGACATATGCCCGCAAGAGAACACCATTCTTTGGTAAACGATCTGATGCGAATCCAGGAGATATGTCTCCCCTTGATTGCTCGGCTATTAGTCGGGATACTAATTCCCAAAGATCTCGCGTCCAGCCACCTTTTGTGCGTATAAGGAACAGCATCACTCGGCCTGCGTCTGTTGGCGCTTCTTCGTCACAAACAGAGGCACAAGTGAAAGGGTGAGAAGTGAACCGAGAAACAGACGGAATATTGAGGAGAAAATGTTGACCAGGTGACCATGGTAAGAAGCCAGGTGTGATGAGGCGTAGGCGAACTGTCCGTCCTGGCAGGAGTTCGGCATGTACATGACCAATCGGTGGGATATAAGGAGATGATGGGTGGGGAAATGGCGTTCGGACGAGGTCCTGTCCGGCCGATTGTGGAAGAGATGCAAGCGCTTGACCTTTAGGTATGGATGTGTCATGATCCACAGGGGTTTGACTCTTATCATGGAGATAGTAAGCATGGAGGGGACTAGGAGCCCGTGTCTCCGTAGGAGGGTATAGAAAAGTGGATTCAACACTGAAACGATGAACACCGTCCATTTCCCAGGCATCCTGTGCCGATTTCTTGGAGTTAGGAAACGCATGTGTTGGTCCAAGGGCCCCTCGACCAACGATTCCATTAGCGTAGATCCACCAGATTCCTCGCCAGAGACGTTCACCGAACCAGAGGAGAAGAGCTACCCAACACCACCACGCGACGGTCGGGTGGTGCAATCCCGCGATGACTAGCGTACAAGGGACAAGGGCAACGTGGAGGATATAAAAATATTCATAAAAGCGCCTCCGGATGGGCTTTAGAGAGAGAAGTATGATTAGCGTGAGGAGCGCAAAAGCCTGTGATGAGATAAGTACACTAGGCGAAAAAGAAGAAGAATCTGCGTACGATCCAACCGTATATAAACGGAGTATAAGACCAGGCGTAAACATATGCGACGCGACCGGTGGATGGGTTGACATCTTTGGCCAATTGAATGCTCCAGAGGACGACATGGATGAAGGCGAGGAACCATATGAGCCGTCCAGCCCACCTGTGGAGCCATGCGAACTTGTCAAAACACAATTCTACTGTGAAAGGAATGGCGAAGATAGCGAAGGGGGGTGCTTTGAGGGCGAAGAGAACGCAGAGGGGAGAAAGAGCGAATGCGATCTGGCCGACTCTGGCAGACGAGGACCAGAGAGACTTTGCTATTGTATACTGGGGCACGTATTGTGTGAAGGTGGACGTGTCGTACAGCTGATGTGGAAGGGATGCGGAGCGAGCCTGGATCTGCCAAACCTTCAGACTCGGAGCCAAGTAATCCGGACCTACGAAAGCGAGTGCAAGGGACGCCAGCACGAGCACGACCACAGAAAGAAGCTGGGCATTCGATGGAAGTGAGACGGGTTGGTGATGAGGCTGATCTATACTTTGAGCGAGAGTCAAAGTATGCCTCTTCCGCCAGGTTCGACGACGCAAAGACCATTTCGACCAGATAGCGCCAGACACCCCAGCTTCGGAACCGGTGTAATGAAGAACGGCGTAGACGATGGAGATGAAACCGACTGCCAGCCAGAGAAGAAACGAGTAACGCCAACTTGGGATACTGAGAGAATGTGTGGTAAGATAGGCAGTAATCCATTCGAGACTGTCCGAGTATGCTGGGGTTTGGGAAGCCATGACATGGAGAAGAGAGAGCTAGCGGACCATTTATAACCGGATGAGAATGAAATGGCCCGTTGACATGATAGTCCAACCAAACCCCTAGGGGCAACGTCCCTCTAAGGAAAGTCTTTCCACAACACGTAAATTCCGTTCTCTCCAAGTTGTGCTGCACGCCGGTCAAAGCCCTCAGCATAAGTATAGCTGAACTTTCCTCTCCACGCGAGAATTTCCAGGGCTCAACCTTAACTGCGCATTTTTTTTGGCCTCGTACTGCGCGTGTTGATGAAACCAAACGTTGCGGGACCCGACGTATCGGAGTTTAAATGTGACTGATTGATGATCAATCCGTTCATGAGGCTGACTCTCTATTTCTCTCTCCTCCATCGCAAGGGAATTCATCAACTCATTAGTACGGAACACTAGGCAACCATACAGTCTGAGGGGGACTCATAGGATTAGCTCAGTCCCTCGTTCTTTTGTGCTAGCACAAAGCAGAGAGCAAGCGTTCTACTTGCCCATATGGTGACGGCAAATCGGACAAGTCGGACGAATCGGAAAGCCATAACGCCACCTAGAGACACAGGTCTCAGCGAACTGGCTTCCGTTACTTAGTACCTAGATCTGTATCCTTCGCACAAACCAATCTATGTTATACTACTCTCCCGTCGAGCACCTGTACCAACCAGATCAGCAACAAGATAGGGATTAATCAGCGTCCGACATAACCCACCTCCTTGCCCGTCTTCTTGATCTTCTCCAACACATCATCGTACGCCACATTCCCTTCCACCACCACCTTTTGTTTCTCGAGGCTCACGTCGTATGTGATTCCTATGCTGAACCGTCAACTCGAGCGTCACACCCATCTCAGCTGCCGCTCGTACCTTCTACTTTGGCCAGCGCCCGCGAAACGGCCCCGGAGCACCCTCCACATGACATCTAACGACAGTCGTATCCTCGGCTATCAGCCGCGCCGTTCCAGCAACGACTTGTCACAGGGCGCACCTTAACATCAAACTCGTATTTGCCCTACGTAGCAATCAGATTAGCGCCCCAGTGCCAATTTTCGATTGTTCCACGTGTTCACGCACCATTGTGAATAGATGGATTGATCGCAAGTGGATGATTAGGTGAACGAAGTGGAGTAGATACAAGTCAGCTGCCAGCCAGGTCCAGTTTTATACCGTAGCAGTCCACAGCCTTCGGTGAAACACGTCAGCCTCAGTCAACAAAGCGGCACAGCGAATCGCGCAATCGATCAGTAGCGTTTCTCCCTTACCAGCCCGTGACAACACCTTCTGCTTCTCGTTCTTGAGCTGAAGGTGCTTTATTGTCGCCTGACAGACTGAACCATATATTGGATAAGGATGAGGGTAATTTCGGGTCTTCGAATCCCACGCAACCACGTCAGCCACACTTCGATGACAAGGTCATGTCCTTCAACGTCTCACGTGCCAAGTGGGATCGTTGCGATTCGGCCGGCTGCAATATATCCGAGCATCATCTAAACAGTAGCCATAGCAACATGAACCTGTCGAACGTCGTTACCTACTGCTCGTGCGCATCTCAACTTCATCCGATTCCGTAGATACTGCTTGCCATCCAGCACCCGTGTTTGGTCGTCCTCGTATTCTATCGACAAAAGACCCTAGGAAACCTACATATCCAGGGATCCAAGTTAGTGGTGTCCTAAGTCGTAACGACAGAGAAGACTCACTCAGCAAGAAAGGAAGTTTGGCCTGTTCTTCTCTATTCGTGAGGTAGTACACCGGTACACCAGCAAGTATGAAACCTGCCAATCACCTGAGTACTCGCACATTCCCGGGACGTGAGTATACGCACCAAGAACAGTCACAGCTTCAAGCGGCGCTGCAATAATTGGCATGCACAACAGAAATAACGCAACAGCACAAAATGTAAGTGGCGTGATGATCCACGTTTTGTACGGTCTGATGTCATGTTATATCACGGATATCATCACTCAGGTCAATCGTACCTCGCGAGATTTGGCTCTTTGACCCGTAGTATAACTAGGCCAAGCACCTGATTGATGTTTACGGCAGAGCACTCCGGAAAGCAGTCACGACGCACAGTTAAAAAGTAAAATGACCAAGACGCCACAACCGAAAAGTTGACCAGAGATCGGAATCCGCCCCCGATGACGATGAACGCAATCGTCATTCCCGTCTGTAACAGAATAGCATTTATCGGCGTCTTTCTCGATTTGTTCAGCTTGCCGAACATAGCGGGGAGGAATCCTTCCCGTCCTGCGGCTCGGATGAGCCGAGCACTTGTGAATGTCGATCCTTTCAATGAATAAGTAGTGGAGTGGTTGGCTCAGGGGAAATACTACTAGTACCATTTAGAGCACCAAAACAGGATACTGCCACGAAGATGGCAAATACAACACCACCAATTGGTCCAAAAAGTGTGCGACCAAAATCGAGGGCGACAGCGTTACTACTACCCACGGTTGCCTTGTCGAGCACCACGAGATATGCTACATTTGCGGAGAGAAATAATATCTTGTACGAATTAGCCATACTATTTTCATATCAAGATTTTGTAAGAATCACTTACGCAGACGATCACCATACTAAGATGGATTGTTCTGGGTATGTTCTTTTCTGGATTCCGCATTTCCCCACCTACAAAATTTGCCTGATCCCATCCATCGAAAGCCCACAGGCCAGAATAAAGCGCCAGGGAATATGCTGACGGACTTGTGCTCGAGCCATCGAATAGAGGCTCCTTGAAGGATTCTGACGCTTTCCCTCTAGCCAGTTGTACAAGACCCAAAACGGCGATTAATATCTATGTACTCCCGGAAGTCTAGCCTCGTGTTCTATGCACAAAGAAGGGAACGTGACGCACCAATGAACAAATCTATCGTCATCAAACAGAATGAATAATCCATCAGTTGCAAGCCTTCCCTCTCCCAAAACCGCCCACCTTGATAGTAGTAAGTACGACCGAAGCTCTCGTTCCCATATTCCGTGTCGCTGCACATATGATACCCACAAGAAGGACTGCTACAACCGCAGTGATTTTGATAGACCACTGCGGGATGCTGTCAGGTGACGCCTGGTCACGACTAATATGCCACATGAGTCGGTTGAGATATTCAGCAAATATGAGACTGATGGCGGCGTTGCTACCTATAAAAAAAAGTGAGCATTCAACTCAGGGAGGGGGTCGGGCTCTCTCGCAAACCTGGTTTGAGTGCAGAAATGGCTGTCCAAGCAAAGAGGTATGAAACGAGAGGTCCATAAGCGTACGACAAATATGCTTGGGCACCGCCGTCTAATGGTATACTTGACCTAAAAACGATTGAGGTGTACTGAAGACCACTCGAGTTGGAATCACAATACCCAAGCTCCGCGAAACTACTAGCGCCGGTCCAGGCAAGCAGCCCAGATGCAATCCATACTGCCAAACTTGCCCCGACACTATGAGTGTTTGCAACAATGATACCCGGCGAGGAACTACACAATGTTGTCAGATTCCAAGCGAAAGTGGAGCGAAAGCCAACCATACAATATTCCAGAGCCAACCTAGCGCAACGGTCGCTCCCATGAATCAAACTTGATCGACCGCAAAGCTGTGAACACACCTGCATTCCAACGACCAATCCAATACCTGGCACACGACTATCCAACGATGCCGCAACGCAAAAGACCACAAAAGACGCGTACCATGGACTAAACTAACGCTCTTCTCTACCCCGGCACCCTCTCTGAATGAGCCGTCTGCTTCGCTCACGGTCGAACTGAGTGGAAGTAGATCCGCCTGGAAGTGGAACCCTGAAAACGAAAAAGACCGTGGTCGGGCCGAGGCTAACATGGGCCCATCTGTGAGTTCGAGGTGTCGTAGGGAATCCGTAGAGTCATTGGACGACAAGCGAGCGTGGCGAGTTGTGTGCGAGGAGGCGAGGTGGACATGTTCGCCAGAAGAGGATCCCGGAGAAGTTGGGCTACGGGAACGGACCGACAACGGCATTCACAAACAGCGTCGAAAAAATAATCGCTTGCGAGCTCGTTGTTCCCCGTGACGGATGTTAGGGCACGAATTTGGCGGCGTCGTTGTCGATCACCGGGTTTTTGTGACTTTGTCGCGTCGAGGATGCGAAACGAATGTTGCTTCGACACGCGGCACGTCTTCGCACGCAAATTTTAGAATTCAGGACTATCAAGTGGACAAGATTTGACTATGAAGTATGTACTACGATATGGACGCAGGTCCCGTTTTACTCAATGTCCATACAGATTCTTTGATCCAATCCAGCTGCCAAACGGTACACATTATGAATGCTTGAGGAAGATTTGCGGCTCATCCGATCAGAAATCTACCGCGGTCCAGTCTTATCTGGCGTTGTTCTCGAGCGCTCCGAGCACCGCGGCGTGTGATATATTCGCAGCGTGCATACAGCATGTTTGGCGGGGGCAATTCAGTATTCACCAACCTCGACGTCTCTCCGGCCCTTCTTACCACACCACAGTAGACCACCTCACCATCGTTGGGGCGGGTATTCTGGTATCAAGTGATGTCCGACAATCATTCTACTTCACAAGAAACCCCTCATCTGCTCTATGTATCAGGTACGTATATTCAGCTTAGCAAGGGCCGCGTTCGACCCATTTCTTCTAGTCATCAGCATTAATCTTGCTGGGGATTCCGATAAGACAATTGGATCTATCGGACTGAGGACCAAGAGCAATGCGTTATTGAAGGACCTACAGAAGATCATGCGTGCAGGTGACACTCACCTGGAAGAATTCAATCCGCCTCTGTAAGGCGCAGCATGTGCCTACGTGCCTACGCAGGGCATTGACCCACCCTTCAGTCCCATTGACCTCGACGAACACATTATTGTGTCAGTCAAGTGCAGTTCGAAATATCGGCAGCTGGCAGATATTGTCATTGACATCAACCTACGTGATGACGTATGTTCGCGCGAAGAACAAGGCATACGATGTTGGTTATTCACAATGTTGGTGCCACAAGAGCCTTACCTCTGTTTAAATAGCGTATCGGAAAAAGGAACGAAATATTGAAGTCCTCGTCAACGGCAGGTGCAATTACCAGTTACCAGTATGTGGTTTATCAAGTATTCATCCTCGTCCTTCATGCATTTTACCAGTTGGTTGCGACTACAACTGAGCTCACCGAGTCATGTTCACAGTAAGTAACAGTCTTTATATGTCCCCCTCGTGCGCTAAGACTCGCCTATAGATTCCGACTTCTCATTATGGGGAATGTAATTACCAATCTCCCTTGGGATGAAAATAGACTCACCCTGTTTCAGTCGGGCGTTGGTAAATCCTCCTTGATCCACAAAGTATTTGGTGTTCAAGAAGTTGTGAGCAACTCGACCATGTCACACCGTCTATCCTCACCTCATTCCTTCATCTCAAGCACGTTTCGGAGAACACTCGTGGTAGTGCTAACATTGACCGGGAATTCACCTCACCGACGAACAACCGATTCGTGGTTCATGACAGTCTTGGCTTTGAGGCTGCTGATGAGAAAAACATGGACTTCGTGAAAGAGTTTGTTGCCAAAAGAAAGAAGATGCCTCAGCTTAAGGATCAGCTCCATGCGGTTTGGTAAGGAGGTTAACCGTATTGATTAGTCTCACTGACGTAGAGATCTAGGCTCTGCCTTGAGATACCCTTTTCTGGCGGTCGTCTGCTCGAGGCAGGCGTGGAAAAGTTTCTACAACGTAGAAACGAAATTCTGGGCGAGGGTGCGCTGTTTCTGCTACAACGCGGCCCCATTACTTATTGACATTCTGTAGTCCCGCTTGTCGTGGTCCTCACCAAAGTAGATCTGTTGGATAACCAACTGGAGATTGACCTGCCGTCAGACCAGACTCTAGAGGATTACAAGTCAAAGCATGTGAAAGAACACTTCGTTGATCCTCTCTGCAAAGCGGCAGGAAAAGACATACCCTACGTCATTGTCTCAAGTACGTCTGCCAAATGTCGTTTTGACGAGCTATTTCTTACGGTATCTAGCGGAGGACGGCTATTCTCAGTCTCTTTCGAACCTCGTCGAGGTCACGAATACCGTCATGCAGAAATATCATGTCAACGAAGCAACGCGAGTTGCTGCAGTCATTGCTCAGCGGGTTAGTATCAAGCCGAAGATTGAGGCATCAATAGCGTATGTGTCTTTTGGCATCCGTACAGTAAATTCCCACTTTTTTTCGTAGCATTGGAAAAAAAAGTATGTTTCGCCCGAGAAATTCTCCAATTTCTGATAATGATAATAGAATACTGGAAAATGCTCCTGAAGAGCGCCGTCTTTCGTGGTCATACGTTGCAGGAATGCTTGCAAGTCATCCACAAGGACATTATCACAGTCTGGAACTTTAGTGACCAGGATCAGGTACATTCCCCTCATCTTGTATCCCCTCCTGGATCTGACTATTTTTGATAGCGTTTGATGGATGACAAGATCATCACAATTCTTCTTCGAACCGACAACCTCGAAGATACCCCTAATGCAAATACATCGTCAAATTTGTAAGTCGCTGGTCTAGTGCAACACGCTCCGAAAAACGTCTCAAATTAGTGTTCAACGTTGTCTTTTAGGAGTAATTTTGGCACTCTGCTCACTTCGGGTTTCGAGCTGGTCAGAAATTTGTCATCGGGAGACATCACAATGGTTGCCCTCGCCCCCGCCATTACCATGCTGTACTCTGTTGGGAGAATAACTTACCATGTGTTCCAAGAAGCGTAAGTAAACATATATACATATGTGTGCATTACTGAGGCCTCATCTTTCCTTCCTCTAGCAAAAGTGACGTGAAAATCCTCATGGAGTACATCGTAGACATGATCTGCGTCATGCAGGCTATCTTTCTCTTGCCCTCTGACTGCCGCTTGACCGAGGAGACGGTCGGTCTTGTTCTACAAGCCTACGAGGTCCCCAAAGTGTCCGTGCATCAAGAGGTTGAGGCATTCGACGGGAAACTCGGCGTACGACCCGGGGGGCGCGACCACGTGCTGGACAAGATTGAGGAGTTGATATGGCGTTACAGCATTCCAGACCACGAAGTCGAAGCATTGAGGGGGAGGATTCGTGAGATCGTGACTTCAGGTCCTGCGTGATTCTAGCATTTTCGATTTCAGTAAGCGTTCTCGTGCGAGAATCGTATCAGCTGGGATGTCTTGAGCTAGTTCCTGGGTGAACCTAGATATTTCCATGCTAATAAATAATTGACTGATATGTTGGAGTTCCTGCACCGTGCAGGTACGCGAAGAATCAGCCATATGAAAGCAGCAGCATATGAGTACACCACCGTTTTCTGGCCGTTAGGTTGTTGAACGTGACGATCGGACGATTCTGATATCGCCTAGTTAGTTTTCGCACACTCGGGGCCCGAGATAAGACCAGGGGGTACAATGATATTATTGGCATGCGCAACAAAAATATTATTCCGGATGTAGTCGCAATCAAAGTGGGTCGGAGCGACCACAAAGTTGTCAACGCACCTGCATTCCGCCGACTGGCCCAATACCTGACACCCGGCTACGCAATGACACCGAAATGCAAGACCGTTGTGAAAGACGCGCACCACAGACTAAACTGGGATCTTCCCTGAACAATGCGTCCGGTCGCGCTGCGTGGAAGTAGATTCGCCTGGAAATTGAACCCTGAAAACGTTCCGTGGAGCCATAGAATGATGAATGTGCGTAGCGAGGTGGATACTGGAAAAGTTGGGCTACGGGGAGCGGCCTGCTCGACGACATTCAATATATACATAGCATGAGAAAAAAAAGAATCGCCTACAATGAACTAGTTGTCCTCAGTCGTGACGATACGCAAATCTGGGCTCCGTTGTCGTCGGAGCGATCACCTAGGATTCTCATGACTTTCTTCAAGCGTCACGGTCGGGGATGCAAAAACGAACAGCTTCGACGCAATGAGGCTGCCAGGTCTTCTCACGTGAATTTTATCACGACGATCAAGTCAAGATTTGATTCCATGTGTCTGATGTAGGATGATATTTGGCGCTGGTCCCAGTGTACTGAAAGTCTACACAGGTTGCTCGGGGCTTTTCCGAATCAATGATTCGGCCCAGCGACGTTGAAGTAGGTTCAAATTTAGCGGCAGAAACCTATCCTGGTCCCTGGAGTCTGATCCAATGTCCAGGGCCAGCGCTGTTCTTGAGCGCTTCAACTTGATTACCGCGTGTGATGATGTCTTCGCGGCGTGCACACAGCATGTTCAGGAGGGGTATTCCATCACTCGGCAACCTCGCAGGGTTCTCTATCCCCTCTTACCAGCGTCCTACCAGAGACCACTCCCACTATTATTCCAGTACCAAAGCATGTCCAACAACCATTCTGCTTCACAGGAAGCCCCACCTCCACTCTATGTATCGGGTACGAGCATTTCTGCCAGTCGGAACCGTGTTCGAACCATTTGTTCTAGGTATTAGCATTAGTCTTGCCAAGGATTCCGGTAAAACAATCGGACATGTTGAACTGAGGGCCAAAGACGATGTACCGCTGAAGGATTTTAAGACAATACACGCAGGTGATACACACCTGGAAAAATTCGATCCGCCACTGTAAGGCGTAGCGTGTGCCTGCCTGCTTGCGCAGGGGATTAACGCATCGTCCCAGTCTCCTCGACCTCGACGATCACATTATTGTGTCAGCCAAGTGTGGTTCAAGATTTCGGAAACAACCAGATGTTGCCATTGACATCAATCTACGTGATGTCACATGTCTGCGGGAAGAACAAGGCATACGATGTTGGTTATTTACCATGTCAGTGACGCAAGATCCTCACCTCCGTTTTAATAGCATATCGGAAAAAAGAAAGGAAGGTTGAAATCGTGGTCACTGGCGGGTGCAATCATCAGCCTCCAGTATGTGGTCCACCAAAGTATATATCCTTGTCCTTCACGCATGTTACCAGCTGCTTGCGACTACAACCGAGATCACCGACTCGTGTTCACAGTGAATAACAGTCCTTATATGTTTTCGTCGTGCGCTAAGACTCGCCCGTAGGTTCCGACTTCTCATTATAGGGAATGTAATTGTCGACCTATTTGAATATGGAAATAGACTCACCCTGTCCTAGTCGGGTGTTGGTAAATCTTCCCTGATTCGCAAAGTGTTCGGCGTCGCAGAAGTTGTAAGTAATTCGACCGTGCCATTTCTATCTTTATTTCATTCCTCCGTCTCAAGGACGTCTCTGGGAACACTCGCGGCAGTGCTAACATTGATCGCGAGTTTATTTCACGGACGAACGAGCGATTCGTGGTTCATGACAGCCTCGGATTCGAGGCTGCTGATAAGAAAAACATGGACCTCGTGAAGGAGTTTGTCGCCAAAAGAAAGAAGATGCCTCAACTTAAGGATCAGCTTCATGCGGTTTGGTAAGAAAGTTTGTTGCATTGACTAGTATGACTTACGTAGAAATTCAGGCTCTGCCTCGAGATACCTTATTCTGGTGGTCGTCTGCTCGAGGCAGGCGTGGAAAGGTTCCTCCAACTTAGGCACGACATTCTCGGAAACGGTATGTTGTTTTCGCTGCTCCGTAATCCTGCTACTTATTTCTCTGTAGTTCCGCTTGTGGTGGTACTCACCAAAGTAGACCTGCTGGATACGCAGCTGGAACTTGACATGCCCCCGACCGAGACTCCAGGGGACTACCGGTCAAGGCACATGAAGAAGCATCTCATTAATCCTCTCTGTAAAGCAGCTGGAGAGGATGTCACTTATGTCACCATCTCTAGTACGTCAAAACGGTATTGCGACTTTTCATGAACAGTTTCTGATGATATGTACTTTAGCGGAAGATGGTTATTCCGAGTCGCTTTCTGATCTCGTCAAGGCTACGGATGACATCATGCAGAAACAGCATGTCAACGAAGCAACGCGGGTCGCTGCAATTATTGCTCAACGGGTTAGTATTAAGCCGAAGATTGAAGCCTCGATAGCGTACGTGTCCTTTGGTATCCGTCTATCCCCACTCCTTATGACGTGGTACACCATAGCATCGGGAAGAAAAGTGCGTCCACGCTAGAACAATTTTTCAGCTTTTAATGATGATGATAGAATATTGGAAAATGCTCCTGAAGAGTGCCGTCTTTCGTGGTCACACATTGAAGGAGTGCTTGAAGGTCATCCACAAGGACATTATCACTGTCTGGAACTTCTGTGACCCGGATCTGGTATCTCTCCCTCCCCCTGGAATCGTGTCCTGGAATTCACTGTGTCTTGATTATATTCCAGTGTTTGACTGACGACAAGATCACCACAATGTTACTCCGCACTGATTACCTCGCCGGAGACACTCCCGATGCAGATGCACCGTCAGATTTGTAAGTCGTTGTTCTAGTGCAATACAGTTCGAAAGACCTTTCGATGCAGTACTCAATATTATCTTTTAGCAGCACCTTTGGCACTCTGCTCGCTTCGGGTTTCGAGCTGGTGAAAAATGTGGCTTCAGGAGACCCGCTTGCTTCCCTCGCCTCCGCGGCCACCGTATCGTATTCTATTGTGAAGATAATGAACGAAATATTCAAGGAAGCGTGAGTAGACCTGTAGATTTATGTGTCGTTGAAAATATGAACTCATCTATCTTCAGCAAGCGTGACGTGAAAATCCTCATGGGGTACATCGTGGATTTGATTTGCGTCATGCAGGCTATTTATCTCTTACCTTCTTCCTATCCCTTGACCGAGGAGACAATCGTCCTCGTTCTACGGGCCTATGAGAAGACCAGAAAATTCGTGCATCAAACGGTCGATGCATTCGATGGGAAACTTGGCGTACGACCTGGGGGGTGCGATCATGTGTTGGACAAGATCGAGGAGTTGATATGGCTTTACAGCATTCCAGATCACGAGGTCGAGATATTGAGGAGAAATATTCGTAAGATTCTGTCCTCTGGTTCTGCGTGACGATAGCGTTGTCCGTTTGTTTTGCTAGGCTTTTCTGTCAATATTTTTTTCTTCCGCGAGGATCGTATCGGCTACAGTGATGTCTTGAACTAGTTCCGGGCTGAATCTAGTCTCATTTTTCTGACATCTTCGTAGGCTGCCCACCAAATAGTCTATTCAAGTCGGGGCATTGTATCCCTTCTTTGCGATACGTCGTCAAACGCGCACAGGAAAACTGACCGAGCACGAAAATGAGGCATACAAAAAGATTAAGCACCGAACCAACCCCTCGTGATAGCAGTGGTCTAATACCTTGTCGAACGATTGCAGGGTCCACTGTCTAGAAGTGTCCGCCGTGACTGGGCCCGGACCCGGCAGACGTCATGGTGGCGAAGGGCATGAGACGTGACATCATTACAGGGCCTGCAGTGATTCGCGAGGCTTTCAGCCCACTGCGCCTGGCAGGGCCTTCTCGCCACCCTGTTCCAGCGTGTATCTGGCACAATATATTATAAAAGTGGCCTCCATGAGAGCTTGTTCTGTCAGATTCCTCGATTCTTTCATTGGCCGCTCTAGGTTTTCCGAGTGAGCTATGCGACACAGAGAAGACGATACTAACGAAGCCATGATTCGTGCACATGGGGAGAGCTCAAGAGTTATGGCTACAGTGGATGTACGTCGGCTGTAGGGTATGCGTGCTCTAAAGCGATACTCATCATTGGTTCCTGCAGCACATCCACACTAGCCACGCCGCACTAGAAGTGCGGCGAAAAGACAAGTTAGCGAAGACTTCAAAAGGAGGGAAGATGGCGGACAAACCTCAATACTTGAGGTTTGTTAACCGTGCCCTTCTCCGAGCACGCCTCCGATCTGCCAATGGGGCCTGGCAATCCGAGACGCTCGAAAGGTGAGCAGATGGGATACAAAATGTCCTCTGCCACGGAGACCAAAACAACAAACCGACAACGAAAGTCTCCCCGCCAATCCCAGCGAGCGACGCGACAGCCACCCCCTCGGTGTCCCTCATCCACAATATACAAGGTGCAGTAGCCGAGCACCTCGACCGCATAAGAGTGTGGGCTACCCCCAACATCACATTCGACGTCTGGCACTTCGCAACCCTGTTCCCTGCCTTCTTATTCCCCCCTGACGGTTTCGCCACCGACGACCCCGGGCTAGTCGCAAGAGTCATAAGACAGGCGTGGGCATCCCCACACGTAGACGCGCAAATAACTAAAATCTTCGCCGAAGACCCAGACCCAGACTGCCCGACGGCGGGAGACCCACTGCATACCCACCAAGAGCACCTAGCAACGAACTTTGAGAAGATGTCAACCTCGCTCTACGCCGAGCTCCTGGACATGAGGATGACGGGGAACATACCCATCCTGCGAGGCTCCATCACTTCGATGACGACGACATGTGGTTCATCTATCTCATCAAGGTTCGTCATTGGCATATAGTTGTGTACCTTTTTATGACACTTCTAATTCGTTTGACTGATAGGCTATCATTATATTTACCTCCGGAAACTACGAAGCAAGCGCGGCGTGCGTCGCCGCTCTGATTTAGTCCGTCCAGAGACGGACGCAATATTATTCAGGTACTAACAACGCAAAGCCTAGGAATGCCCTGTTGAGGATGCCGCTGACTACATTCTGTAGGCATATGTACATGGGCATACAGCAGTGTTCGAACCGCTGCATGGGCGACCTGCGAGACCAAGAGCCTCTCGACTTTCCGGAACATCCGCCATTCGAGTATATTTCATTGGCAAGTCACTTTTTCTTGAAACGCAGCCGAAGACGAGGAAAGAAGTCAAGGAACGGCCGCAAGGTGAGTACTGTTGCTAATGTGAATATGCATGGAGCAATCAACCGCATACTAATTCCGCGCAACGTGTAGATCATCAACAGGCAATCTGGCGGCGATCCTTCCCGTTCCGCCAACCATACCCCATATATGTTTACCCCTTCGGCCTGCGCGAACTTGTCTAACGCGATCGGATCGTCCGATGATTCACGCTGCTCAAACTAGCGAGAATTGTCTCCTGGAAACATCATACTGGCTCCCGTCGCCATCGCCACCACCATGCTGTATTCTACTGCGAGATAGCGCACGATGTACTCCGGAATGAGTGAGTAAACACATAGGCATATATGCGCGTCGTTGATAACCCAAATGCACGTGTCTCCCTCGCTCTAGCAAGCCCGACGTCAAAATCCTCACGGGGTACATCGTGAACCCGATCTGCGTCGTAAGGCTATCCTCCCGGTTGCCGCTTGGCCGAGGGGTAGTCGAGCTACCAGGATTCCCAAAAGGTCTGTACATCAAGCGGTCAATCCATTTGTTGGGAAACTCGGCGTACGACCCAGGTTGCGTTCATGTGTTGGACAAGATCGACGAGTGGAAGTGGCTTTACAGATCACAAGGCCGAAGCATCGAGGGGAAAGATTCGTGAGGTTGTGTCCTTGGGTTCTGCGTCACTCTAGCTTCCGAGTTCTTGTTTTACGATGTTTCTCATTTTGTTTACAACAAGCATTCTTGTGCGAGAACCGCGTCAGCTACGAGGTCTTTAGCTAGTTGGAGGACAATGACTGGTAACTACCACTGCGACTGGTTTTGGAAATACTTTTGGCGAGCTTCCTGGCTGAGTACGTGAACGGCAAAGTTTCCTGCGTCTACCATTGCCCAACCGTGGTGGCCCCGCCGTTTGGCGTTGGGAGGCAGAATTACAGGAGGGTGCATTTTCAGGAGCTGGTTACGGATGAGAAACGAACAAAAGAGAGGCGAGCTGGACTTGCCGTTTTTCGCACTAGTCTAACGATGGCTTCGACAGAGCCTCGGTTTTCGGTGCCCTCTTTGACCTTGGTGGAGAAGTTTAGCGCGAGGAGAGGAAGTACTCGATAAGAGACACCTGAGCGGTCACCACCCAATTCCAAATGCCCCCTTGCTCATCCGCAATGCCCTCTCCGGAGTACGTTCGACCGCGACCCCGCCGGCCTTTGGGTATAGTTTTCGGTAATGGTGGTCCTGGAGGGATGGCGGACGGTTCCTTGACTTCGAGGGATGAGGGCTCGAGAAAGGGAGACCGACTGAGTGTCGCAAAGAGTTCTTTGAGTGGAGCGGGGACGTCCGGAGGAAGGACGTGTGATGTCGGAACGAGGTGAGGTGGGGGTTGTCTGACTGGGTCGGGGTCTACGAACCAAGGACGCGCTGAATTTGAGAGGCGTCGGCAGGCTGCTCGCTGTGGATGACGAAGAGCATACATGAGCCAATCAGAAGCGT
Source organism: Fistulinella prunicolor (assembly GCA_038089875.1). Classification (NCBI taxonomy): domain Eukaryota; kingdom Fungi; phylum Basidiomycota; class Agaricomycetes; order Boletales; family Boletaceae; genus Fistulinella; species Fistulinella prunicolor. Next base: position 15,906 of record JBBPLP010000612.1, read on the forward strand.
CGGAAGGTGCCGAAGTACTCTAAGAGGGAAGGTCTTTGGTTTGTTGCAGACTGTCACGCGAGCGCAAGAACGCCATGGGTGTACGCGCTAGCATCGTCGTCTCCATCACCTCCTTCCTTCTCGGTATTCCATCTCTCCTTGTCTTTCAGTTCACTCGTCTCATCTCTTTGTTTTCCAGGTTCTCTCTTCACCCACTGGATCGCAGACTCGTTGACGCTCTGGAAGTCACCCGTCACCGACGAGCATCT
>JBBPLP010000613.1:0-16152 GCA_038089875.1 Fistulinella prunicolor
CGAGTCATGGCATATAGTTAGAAGTTAGATACTGTTAAGGCCAGGTCAACTCCAGTCTAACTCTGACGCTTATCGGAGCTGCGGACGTGTAGGACTTGGCTTCAGTGACTTGTAGTGGAGCGCTGCACCCTTGACTTCTATCCTTGGTGTGTCCTAGTATTTCGGAGTGTCAGAGATGGGCAGGAAACAAGACAGAGTAGAGGATTCGGATTCGGAGTTGTCCTAAGACGATTACTGGCTAAAGTACATGGCGGAGTATCTACGAGTTTATATACAGAGATGTGGACATAGCATTAGTAAGTCGGAGCGGTGTAGCTGACTGATCTATGAGTAAGACAGAACTAGGGAAAACCGGAGCCAGAGAACGGAGACAAGAATGTACAGGAGGGAACATAACCAGAGGGCAGAGCTGTGCAAGCACAGGATCGGAATGTACCTAGAAGCGAGACTAAAACAAAAAGAGAACAAGAGCGTAACGTAACTAAAATGTACAGAGTCGGAGAGTGGAGGAGAAAGGTCCGAAGGTGCGGAGATATGTACATAATGGAACGAGACAGAGGCAGGGAAAGGTCGGAAAAGGGGGAGCAGAGGAGGTCAGAGATGACTGGAAATCATGCATGTGACAGATACGTAAGGAATCGGGTACAAATATTTTTTTGTTTTTATTAGTGAAGACTTCATCATCAGGAGAATAAGAAAAGTCGCCAAAGTCTTCTTTTGACATTTTGTGTGTTTCTTTTATTATTTTATCGAAGAAAGATGAAGAAAGGGAGACATTATTGATAAATAAATGTTTGGGAAGTACTGTGACACCTTTGTTGATATCTTCTGCTGCATCTCCATGATTGGGACAACGAGATAAGGCATCGGCTCTGCCATTAGAACTTCCTGGTTTATATACAAATACCATGTTGAACTCTTGCATGAATGCATGCCACCTTGCTTGGTGTTGGGAGAGGTCTTGAGGTTTCTTCCAGAATTCCAGATTCTTGTGGTCTGTCCAGACCTCAAAATGTTCTCTTCCTATGAGATAGTGTCACCATTCTTGTAGTGCATGGATGACTGCCAAGAGTTCTTTGTCATAAATAGGATAGTTTCATTCATGGGAGTTGAGGGAATGTGAGTAGAAGGTGCAAGGCCTCCAGTTATCGTCATCTCCTTTAATAGATAGGACTGCGCCGGTGGCTATATCTGACACATCAGTTTCTACATGCATCTCCTTCTTTTGATCTGGATAAGCTAAGAGAGGTGTGGTGGTAAATATTTTTTTGAGCATATTGAATGCATTTTGTTGCACTGGACCCTAGGTAAATGGTGTATCTTTGTTCATTAAGTCATTAAGGGGACGGGCTATGTGTGCGAAGTTTTCTATGAACTTTTGGTAGTAGTTGCAGAGTCCCAGGAAGGCTTGTAGCTGTTTGAGCCGCGTAGGCGCCAGCCAATCCAGTATTGCTTTCACCTTCTTTTCCTGCATCTCTACTCCTGCCTTCGACACTTGGATCCCCAAGAAGTCCATCTTTTCTGCAGCGAATGTGCATTTTTCTGGCTTGCAGAAAAGATCATTGTCTCGGAGGCGTTCAAGAACTTTGTGAACCAGCACTTCGTGTTCTTTTTTGTTTTTATTTTTTGAGAGAATAAGGATATCATCCAAATAAATAATGACGAAGGCATAGCAGTCATTAAATATGTTGTTCATCATATTTTGGAATGTGGCCAGGGAGTTACATACAGAGGCCAAAATACATGACAACTGGCTTGTAAGCACCAATGGGGGTAACAAAGGCAGCTTTTCATTTGTCACCTTCTTTGATTCATACGTTGTTGTACCCCCATTGAAGATTTAGAGCTGTAAATAGATCAGAACCTTTAAGGCGATCGACCAAAGAGGAAATGAGTGGAAGTGGGTAACCATTCTTGACGGTTCCTTTGTTTAAATATTGGTAGTCCATAACGAGTCTTTTGTCCCCGGTCTTCTTTGGGATATAGAAGACTGGCGCCATTTGTGGCGACTTTGAGGGACATATATAACCCTTGTCTAGTTCTTTAAATAAATAGGTACGTAGTTCATCCATGTCCATATCAGAAAGGGGAATTACATGACCCTTACACAGAACGAAGTCCAGCTTGAGATCTATGGCATGATCCTAAGGTTTTCGCTCCAGCATTCGAGCTGCGGATTGTTCAGAAAAAACTTCTAAAATATCATGAAAGGCCTGAGGCACCTTGTTATGTAACTCAGGCTCCAGAGCCCATAAATGAAGAGTGTTCATGGAGTAAGTGTCCAATGATTCTGCAATTGCTTTACAGTAAGAAGTACATCGTCTGAATTCTAGTTCCTTTTTAACCCAATCGATCTTGGGGTTGTAACAATGGAACTGTTACGGCCAGTACCGTTTACCCCTATACTTTCTGACACTTTTCGGACTTAGTCATTTTTCCTTGACGGATCTTATCTTATCATGTCACATAACTTGTCACCTGACCTTACCTTTAGAATCTCTTTCGTGGTCACATGTCCAGTACATGTGGCTTGGGGCTAGACCTCACTACCTGTGCGCTCACAGCCTTCTTCTTAATCTCCGTGCTGTGTAGGGCTATGCTCGGCTATGCTGATGCTTCTTTCCTTCTCTTCCATATGATGCTGCGCATTCCTATGCTTGGCTGTGCCATAGCCTCATCATATCCACTGCCTCAAGTGTAGCATGCGTTCTGATGGACCTTGCTAGAACATTCTATGTACAGCCTTGACAGTTATAGTATTGTATCGGTAGATCCCGTACAAACATGTACCAACCCTAGAGTAGTATATAAACCCTTCAGGTCTCCCCAGTCTTGTTCTCTTGGAGTTTTCCCTTCGAGACAATCTCTTGGCCTGACAAACCTATTCTCATCTAGCATCAAGTTGCCACTCATTGCAATCTTTGATTTATCATTGGTTGTTTTGTTGGTTGTTTCACTAGAACAAGACTACCAAAACCTCGCCCATGCTCAGACGTCCCCTGCACCCGCCAGGTACACAGACGACCACCGAGCTCTTCACTGAGCTGCACTAGGCATTGCCAAGTCCCCTGTCGTTGACGATATCTTTGACAGTCTCCACCATCCCCACAGGTCGTGAAGAGCAAGAGTAAGAATATCATACTCGAGGTACACCTGGACTCGCGTCAAGAGCTAACCACCCCAGTGTCTAGTGTCTACAGGTGGATCAAGGAGATCCTTACGCAGTCTCTACAGCTACTCAGAGGAGATAGACCACATGAAGGAGGAAGCAAGAGAACCATCGTTGTCTACCCCGTCGTTGATAGAAGGTCGAGGGTACACCACCATTGATGAGATCTTGAGAGAAGTATTAGGAGGACTCCCAGTGCATATCACCTTACCCTATCTGAACCAGGAGTTTGTAGAGTTATACCAGGAGGCGACAGACAAGAACCACACTCGGATCGCGTTCCACGAGTCAGAAGGAAAGCAGCTCATGCCAACCTCAGACTTCGATCCGAACGACCTTTCACCCCTAGTTTACCCTCCTACGAGGACCTCCTCCCCTTACTATGATCCAGGTTACCAGACCGGACTCCCCTCTCCACTGTTCGGCTCCCCCCTGTCAAGCCTTACCCCATCCCCCATACCAGAGAACCAGTACACCCCTACTACATGCAGACCCCTATGCAGGTCCCATTTGTACATCACAGACCCAGAAAGGCAGAGGGTTGCGAGAGCTACGAGACAGCTTCCCTACTTACGCCCCAAGTCCTCGTTGAAGAAATCCTCGAGGAGTACTTAGCACGTCACTAAAATATCACTCCTTTCTTGAAACTCTGCAATGGCCGACATTCAGGAACAAATCAACCAGCTTGTTCAAATGGTAAACACGCAGACCACACAAATACAAGATTTAATTAATAACAAAGCATGCATACAAGGTCTACTAGAAAGAGCGGAGCTGGAATTAAGGGAAACACAAGCACGTGTAGAAGATCGTTTTACACACCAAAGGGCTGCTCATAATGACGACGCGGGCGGGCCCAAAACAAAAGTAGAACTATTTTCCGACCCCAGAGAGTATGATGGCTCCAGGGCAAAATTTGAAGAGTGGTGGATGAAAATGAAGGCATGGATGACATGCCATCCCCACATCTTCTTGCGAATCTATTCGGGAAGCAGAGCAACGGCCCGCTACACCCCTGATGTCCATAACCAGCTATATGCCATCCTCTCACACCTAAAAGGCACCAAGGGCGCAAACTACACCGAAACCAAGCTCGCCAAGCTCGAATCAGGAATGTCTGAGTTTGATACGTGGGCATAACCACAGCAATCGAATTGCTCTTCCATCCCAGCTCCAACAAGACTGGGCACGGAAACAACTCACAGAGTTCTCACAAGGGGCTCAAGACTTTGACATGTACATGGCAAAGTGGAGGAACCTGTTCATGCAGGCCCACATCGACGACGTTCAAAGGACCATGCTCTTGGAAAAAAACATCAAATGCGAGCTCATTGAAGAGCTCTACAAACAAGGAAAGTGAACCAGCTTGGTCGCAGAAATGGTGAACTTGCTACGCAAGATCGCCAAAATTCAGGAGTCTTTCAGGCTCAATTTCGGAAAAATAAGAGAGGCTACGGATCGCTGATCCTGCGCCACCCACAAGGACTCTAATGAGTCAAAACCCAAAAGGGATAAGTCCCAAACCTGAGCAGCCGCTACAACCACCGGCTGCTACAACTGCAGAAAAGAAGGTCGTATAATTTGGGAATGCCCGAAATCCAAGAATCAGTGCGCCGAGTGCAAGTGGCTTGGTGGAAAACACAAAAGGGAGTGTAAACTCTCACGGCGCCTTCACAGTGCAAAGAAAGCAGAAGAGTCCTCAGATGACAAGGATGATAAGAAAACCAGTTCCAGATCCAGGTCAAAATCTATAAACAACTCAAAATCGGCAGACCCCCTGGCTGATATCAGGGGTAAGACAAGAGAAGAAATTCACACAATTTTCTACTGCGAATTCAAGGGAAAAGGCAAGGTGGACTAGTCACACCGGGTAACCAGTTCACCCTATTAGATAAAGAAGTCTCAGAAGTTGAAGACCAGGAGTCGATCGACGGATCTATTCAATGCCAAGGGGCGTCTTCGACTGAGTCGGAGCGCGGCCAGAGCTTAATGCCGGTGCTTAATTCCCCTTCACAAAATCATATAAAAATCCTTAAAAGAGACAAATTCCTGGAAGAAATTTACACCCGCTCAGCTACTATTGATCGCGAAATCCTCCTAGATGTACGGATCTCGGACGGATCAAAGAGGGAGTTTGCCGATGCCAAGGCACTGCTTGACAGCAGAGCCAATGAAGTCTTTATTGACGTAAAATGGGCTGAGGAGCTTGCTCTCATGCTCAAACCCCTACACCACCCAATCCCCATTTATAATGTTGATGGAACCAAGAACTCTGCAGGAAACATCACCCACAGTGTGGAAATAATCCTTGAGTTTCAGGGACATAGGGAGCATATCACCGCCGAAGTTACAGATCTAGGCAAGAACCAGATTGTACTAGGCTACATGTGGCTCAGGCGCCACAACCCCGATATAGACTGGGTCAAGGGCACAGTCGTTATGAAACGCTGCCCCCAGACATGTTACCTTCTTCAGGAAAAGTCGGTATTGATTAGATGTTTGGAAGAAGATGAACAAGAGAACGCGTGGAACACGTATCACATCAGGGCCACTATGAAACAATCCAAACCTTCAGAAAAGACAGTTGAGGAGTTAGTCCCGAAGCAATACCATAAATGGTTAAAGGTTTTCTCAAAGCACCAGTCCAAGCACATGCCGCTACAGAAACCTTGGAACCACGCAATTGATTTGAAGGACAGCTTCGCACCTAAAAAGGGTAGATTGATCCCCCTTTCCGTGACGGAACAGGAAGAAGTCACGGCATTTCTCGATGACCAACTGAAGAAAGGGTACATCCGACCCTCAAAGTCACCTCAGACGTCACCAGTGTTCTTTGTCCCAAAGAAGGACGGAAAGAAGCAAATGGTACAGGATTACTGTTACCTATGTAAATGAACACACGGTAAAGAACAACTACCCGCTCCCGTTGATCGGACAACTCGTCGATAAGCTCAAAGGAGCAAAGCTCTTCACAAAGATGGACCTCCGATGGGGTTACAACAACATCCGCATAAAGGAAGGCGATGAATGGAAAGCCGCTTTTGTCTTCTTCAGAGGTGCATTCGAGCCCTTAGTCATGTACTTCGGGCTATGCAATTTCCCCGGAACCTTCCAAGTGATGATGAATGAAATCTTCGCAGATATGGACCATGTTGTAGTCATCCATATTGATGACCTAATGATCTTTACAAAAACCGATGACCAAACAGAGCATGACAAGATTGTGAAAGAAGTTCTCCAACATCTGGAAGATAACGACTTGTTCGTCAAACCAGAAAAGTGCATGTTCAGTGCTACAGAAGTAGATTTCCTTGGCATGATCGTAGGGAAAGACAGCATCAAGATGGATGACGCCAAGGTTCAGGCCATTCTGGAATGGCCACAGCTGAAGAACCTCTGTGGAGTCAGAAGCTTCTTAGGTCTCGCCAACTTCTATCGAAGATTCATACAAGACTATGCCACCGTTGCATGGCCACTCAATGATCTCACGAAGAAGGACAAACCCTTTGCATGGGGCAAGAACCAACAACATGTGTTTGACATGCTAAAGAAGAAGTTTACCATGGCACCCATCCTGGCCTTCCCAGATAACAATGCCAAGTTCCGCATTGAAAGCGATGCATCAGACTATGCAACCGAAGCAGTGCTCTTGGTAGAAGTTGAAGACAAATGGCATCCAGTTGCCTTTTACAGTCACTCCTTCTCTGAAACAGAACAGAACTACCCCGTCGCTGATAAGGAGATGCTAAGCGCAATTAGAGCGTTAGAAGTATGGTGCCATTATCTAGAAGGCGCAAAATACAAATTTGAGATCTGGAATGACCATCAGAATCTGCAGTGGTTTACCATGAGGCAGGACCTCAACCAATGCCAAGCGCGTTGGGTGCAGTATCTAACCAGATTCAATTTCAAATGGTACCACAAGGCTGGCTCCACCATGGGAAAAGCCGACACACTTAGCTGTCGCAAAGACCATGCTGTTGGTATTGAAGACGACAACAAGGGTATCACCATGATCCCTAAAGAAGCTATAGTATTCCCCTCTTATGAGGACGATGCTGTAATGCGCCAAGTGCGCATTATTCCCCCAGAAAAGATTGGATCTTTCGGAGTCAAGTTGCTCTCGTCAGATGGTAGGCTACCCACAAGGGGCTCGCAAAGTGCCACCGGACATGACCTGTATGCAGCAGAAGATGCCACCATGCCAGCACACAGATCGGCTTGCATTGATCTCCAGATCACGATTGCTGTCCCAGAAGGGACGTATGGAAGGATAGCCCCATGGAGCAGATTAGCTGTCAAGAAGAACATCTGCGTTGGCACAGGAGTCATCGACGCAGACTATAGAGGAAGTGTCAAAGTCATGCTCTTCAACCTGTCAAATGAGCACTTCACAGTGGAGAAAGGTGATCGAGTCACCCAACTCATACTCGAAAAGGTTGACCTGAGCACGCCTCAGGAGGCTGACAATCTAGATGACACATCACGAGGAGACAGTGGCTTTGGCTCCACCGAAGTTAGAAGTTCAACCCTGGACAAATCCGAAACAACGGTTCAGATAGAGGATGAAGGGGACAGACTCAAAAGGTTAATCTATAACTCCACTCTCAAGTTATGAGAGTCGGATATCATGGACCTACTAGATGATGGGTTCATTAATGAAGAAGGACTTTACGTCAAAGAAGGTGTCATGTTCGTGCCGGATGAAGAAGGCCTTCGGATAGACATGCTGAATTTGCACCACGATAAGCCAGTTGCCGGACATCAAGGAGCCAAAAAGACACTCCAGTTGATCAGAAGATCCTACTCATGGCCAGGAATGGTCACCCAAGTACAAGACTATGTCTTCCGATGCTCCACGTGCCAGTGGCACAAAGGGTCGAGCCAAGCCCCTTCAGGAAAGCTTGTTCCCCTAGAAGTTCCCACAGGTCCCTGGACGGACATCTCCACAGATTTCATTACGGATCTGCCTCTTTCGAATGGATTCGATTCCATCCTCATGGTGGTTGATCGCTTCTCCAAGGAAGTCGAATTCATTCCCACTCAGAAGACAGTAACTGCACTAGACATGGCGAAACTATACCTAAACAGAGTTTGGGTCAACCATGGGCTCCCATGTTCGATTGTATTGGACAGAGGACCCCAATTCACATCACAGGTGATGCAATCCTTATGTCTCCACTTAGGCATCATGCCGAAGCTCTCCACTGTGCATCATCTGCAGACAGATGGTCAAACGGAGTGCATGAACCGGGATCTCCAGCAGTATCTCCGGATGTTTATGAATGAGTGTCAGAATGAGTGGAGCGATTGGCTCACACTCGCACAATTCAGCTACAATTCAACACAATAGGCTTTCACGAAGAAGACTCCTTTTGAAGTAACTCATACCTACCCACCTAGAATGGGATTCGAAGGTATTCCTACCAAGGCACCAGCTGCTGATGAGTTGGCAATCACTATGGAGAAAACCCTCACGGAAGCATGTGCTAACCTAGAGAAAGCGCAGATTGTAATGAAGAAGCAAGCTGATAAGCAACGGTCCGACACGCCACCATACCGTACAGATGACCTCATTCTCCTATCTACAGATAATCTCTGCTTGATGCAGGAATTCAAGAAGCTCATGGAACGCTGGATCGGACCGTACACTATTGTAAAGATGGTGGGAACTAATGCAGTGCATTTGAAACTCCCACGCTCCATGAGAATTCACCCAGTAGTGAATATCTCACGCGTAAAGCCTTTCAGAGAGAGGCTCGATGGCCAACCTATGTACAATCCTGGCCCAGTTTATGTTACCGAGGACTGCGATGAAGAATATGAGGTAGATCACATCGTCCATATGTGCAAGAAGGAACAAGGGGTCCAGTACCTAGTCCATTGGGCAGGCTACACAAAGGAGGATCGCACATGGGAATCGAAGTCGAACTTACGAAATGCCCAAGATGCCATCACCCACTTCCATGAAGCTAATCCCCACCCACTCTGCCGCACAGAGTTTTCCGATATCTATGGGTTGTTCAACCCTTACTCGGCTTCTCCTAGAGAGGTACCATGCTCAGTCGATTCAGAGTCTCGACCACAGAAGGGGGGCAGTGTTATGGCCAGCACTGTTTACCCCTATACTTTCTGACACTTTTCGGACTTAGTCATTTTTTCTTGATGGATCTTATCTTATCATGTCACCTGGCTTGTCACCTGACCTTACCTTTAGAATCTCTTTCACGGTCACATGTCCAGTACATGTGGCTTGGGGCTAGACCTCACTACCTGTGTGCTCACAGCTTTCTTCTTAATCTCCGTGCTGTGTAGGGCTATGCTCAGCTATGTATGCTGATGCTTCTTTCCTTCTCTTCCATATGATGCTGCACATTCCTATGCTTGGCTGTGCCATAGCCTCGTCATATCCACTGCCTCAAGTGCAGCATGCGTTCTGATGGACCTTGCTAGAACATTCTATGTACAGCCTTGATGGTTATAGTATTGTATCGGTAGATCCCGTACAAACATGTACCAACCCTAGAGTAGTATATAAACCCTCCAGGTCCAAGGCTGGTTTCCCCAGTCTTGTTCTCCTAGAGTTTTCCCTTCGAGACAATCTCTTGGCCTGACAAGCCTATTCTCATCTAGCATCAAGTTGCCACTCGTTGCAATCTTTGATTTATCATTGGTTGTTTTGTTGGTTGTTTCAGGAACCAGTCATACCCTAAGATGATGTTGTGGGTATCTAGGTCAGTAACAAATGCTTCTACTGCTTTGTAATGTCCATGAACCTCCATAAAGAAAAGGGCTTTCTGTTGCATGTGCTTCATGCACTCTACATAGTTTAGTAGATACCATTACATAGTCAGTCATAAGTCAGTCATGCTACACTTAGTAGTCAGTCACGCTAGATACATTAGTCAGTCAGGCTGTCAGTCAGGCTGTCAGTCATTTAGATTTACTTAGTTTCATTTTGTGCCACAATGTGTGGCATGGTAAAGTTTTGGTCTATTTGGACTCTGTTTAGTTTTACTTTGGAGGTCACTGTCTTTCCTCTTCAGTCCCTGACAGTGAGCTCCAGCTGTATTAATCCAGCTGTTAACACTTTCCGAGTGATGTCACCATGGGAGCTCACGGTCCCGTCGGTGTTCATCACTCATACTGGCAAGGGAAGTTTCTAAGTCATAATACAGTGAGTGTTTACGAAAACATTGTCTATAAAAGTGTTGACCGCTCTGGAGTCAAGCAAGGCTCAGGTACTGCGAATGCACCAGATACTGTCTACCAGATACTTGCATTGAATGATCGGGCTGAATTCGCCTCGACCAATGATGTTCGTGGAGAGAGGTCTTAGAATAGTTGAAGGGGTTTTGTCCATACAAGAAGAAGATTCATTTAGTCCGTGAGAGAGTAGGGAATTAAGCACTCTATTTTTGGATTCTGGAGCCGAACTGCTAGTGGACTCCCTTGCAGAATTAGGAGGAGATAGTACACGTGAAAATACAGTATTGAGAGAAGTAATATAAGGATCTTCGTCCTCTGACAGGTGTGGCAGGCAGCAAGATACTGGGTGCTCTTTAGACTCTGCTCCAACCAGCATTGACACACCATTGTTGCTGTTTCTGCTGATATCCCTTTCACCCTGTGCTGAAGCACCATAAGATTTCACTCGGGGTAACCCAGCATCTAGGCAGCGAGTTGGAGTAGCACCATATGATGGGTAATCCCTCATGATTGTTCTCATGCCATCATTGATGCCACATGGTGCATAGGTCGTGGATAGTTGACTGGCCGTCACTGCATTGTCACGTGCTGGACACTCACTTACCCAGACAGCACAATTGCTGTCTCCTGCTGAGCAACTTGGATCCTGGAAAGAAGAATGTTCAGGTACGTCTATGTAGTCCATAACTGTTGATGTAAGAGAGGAAAAAGAATTAAAAAATGTAAGGTCCTTTGGACCACTGACACCCTTCTTATCAGTGATCATTGTCCTTTTAAAGCCTCAGTGGCCTTGTGTTTGGCTTTGACAGCCAGCTTGTCCCTCCAGTGAGCTTCTGCTTCTTCATTCATATACGCCGCACAATGGTGGGTTGTCGCGGGCGCTCCTTGGTTGGCAGTATTGTATCCTGCTGCGCCAGGGTAGGAAGGAGTCAGATGATACATGTTATTTACGGCCGGAGGCGCTGCATTGGGGAGAGGGGTCTCTACCCAGTGTTGCTCCATTGCCCCCATCACAGGGTCCTGGAACCATTGTTCGCATACCCAAGTTTGGGCATGATATTGTGTTTGCCTATTAGGGCGGCGATGGGGATTTTTGGGACAGTCGGGTTTGATGTAGCCGACCTGACTGCACATGAAGCAGGTGCATGTGTCAGTGTGGGCTGGTTGGACGGCACCAATATCCATTGGAGCTCCTCAACTGGGTTGTGTCACATGCGTGAATTCCTATCCATCTCCGACGTCCTCCGACTTCACCTCCGACCTTCTCCGATTCTCTTTTGCTCTTCCTTACCTCCACACCTCCGGACTTTGTCCTCCGCCTTCAGACTTCCGCTCCATTCTAGTTACGTTACGCTCTTGTTCTCTTTTTGTTTTAGTCTCACTTCTAGGTACATTCCGATCCTATGCTTGCACAGCTCTGCCCTCCGGTTATGTTCCCTCCCTCCCATACATTCTTGTCTCCGTTCTCCGGCTCCAGTTTTCCCTAGTTCCATCTTACTCATAGATCAGTCAGCTACACCGCTCCGACTTACTAATGCTATGTCCGCATCTCCGTATATAAACTCGTAGATACTCCACCATGTACTTTAGCCAGTAATCGTCTTAGGACAGCTCTGAATCTGAAACCTCTACTCTGTCTTGTTTCCTGCTCGTCTCCGACACTCCGAAATACTAGGACACACCAAGGATAGAAGTCAAGGGCGCAGCGCTCCGCTACAAGTCGCTGAAGCCAAGTCCTACACGTCCGCAGCTCCAATAAGCGTCGGAGTAAGACCGGAGTTGACCCGGCTTTAACAGGTTGGACGCCGGTGGGAGTGAATCGGGGGGCAAAGTTGCCTAGGGTGGGAGGAAGAGGACCATGCGAGTATTGACGTGGGGGATAGGATGGTGGGTGGTACCCTGAGTTGGCAGGGTGAAATGAGGACAATGAAACATTATAGGCGGGACAACCTGTCTCCACCTGCATCTGCTTGAAAGTGCGGCCTAGTTGTCTGAATGTGGCTTGCATCTCTTCAATTGTTTCTGCCTTCTTTTGATGCAGGTTGTAATTATAGTAGATTTTGTAATCTACTGCCTTTTTGAGAAGTTCCATCTCATGTCCTTCCTTGACATCGGCCTCATACGCGCATATCTCCCATTTTTTGAGGATGGAGTCAATGGGTTGCGTATCTTGTTTCATTCCTTGGAGGCAACGGAGGGACTCGTGTTGCATGATATCTAGTGGAAATGATCTTTTATGGTGACCTGAAGCACGTCCCATGTAGGCCACACTAGGTCTCCTTTTGGCTCAACCAATGTGGCGAGCTCTCCCATGGGTATGGGTGCTTCTTCATCCCATAGGTGCCTTTTGATCATTACTTGGGCATAGCCTGCAGCTTCATTCTTCATGCGGATGTATACCGCCATGCAACGAGTACAATTGTTCTGCCATTTTTGGGAGGCAACCCATACCTTGATCTTGGCCCACCAAAGCCTGAAGTCCTTGCATTTGCCGGCCCACTCACCTGGGTCAGCAATCTTCTTTGTGATGTCATTCCTTCAGTCGACAAAGACCCTTTCGAGGGCTTCAATGAGCACCTCCATTGTTGTATCATGGGGAGCAGGGTCAGGCATGACTGATTCAAGGGATGGTATGGGGGTGATAGAACCTGAGGAAGAGGAAGAGTAGTCAGCCACTTTGCATAAGGACGACTTACTTGGAGATACGACACAAGCATATCAGAGAGGGGTAGAGTGCGTGGGAGAACCAGGAAATGACTGGCTATAGTACACAGGAATACTGCCTGGAATCAGATGTGATGTTAACCGGTTATCACACGAACTGTGGGACCAAATATATCATCTATCCCTAGATGCTGGGTCAACAAGCACCACAGAACTGCCCCTAGTGCACTATGGGGAATAACAATGTTATCCTTATTTATCAAATGGCAGATGACCGTCACACACAGCGCAGAAGCTGCTACAAACGTTTACCAGGTGTTTGACCTGTCTCTATCAAGGCGAGAAACCTATGCTCTGATGCTAGCATACGTTCAGGCGGGAAAGACTGCACACCCAAAGAAAAGGGAAGAATGTAGAAACACGTGTAACAATAAGCCCCACTTATGCCTACGGTCCAGCAGTCGTATACAGTCTTGACCAAGTGTTACACCATCAAGAAAAAGACAGAGCACTGATGGTGGACTGTTCACAAGCTTACAACGAGCAAGGCAAAGATGGGAGTGAGGAGGGAGGTGGGACCTGACAAGCTCAATATCCTTATGCTAGGAGCAAAGAGGACTAAGAACCGAATGGTCAACAAGACTGGAGGGAATCCAGCTTGAGCAGACGGGTTTATATATATATTGCAAGGGTATGTGCACAGACCAAGCTGTGTATTTACTATACAGGGAAGTATTAAAGAAGAGAAGAAGCGGAGATTAAATACATGAGGTGTGATGTCATAGATAAGAGATAAGAGTCTAGACCAGTCATGTGATCTTCTGTCATGTGATCGGACAGGGGCTAAGTCACATGACCTCGAAAGATAGGGTTAGGTGTAGGAAATAATTAGGTTTAGGAAAGTTAGGTTAAAGTGAAGCATAGTGCGTAACACATACTCTGCGCATTTTGGGACTGTTTACTTAGTCAGGATGCCATTGGGGCATGGTAGTGTTGTGGTGTATTGTTGTAGCGCTTCAGATGTAGTCTGGAGCCCACTGTCATCATCTCTTTAGTTTCTGATAGTGAACTCCAGGTATGTGTAGTTACTTCACTCTAATTCATAAGTTTCTGACAGTGAGCTCCAGCTGAGGGAATCCAGCTGTTAACAGGTTATGAGCCCTGCACTCTAGTCGCTTCATCATCATTTTTGCTACACCAATGAAAATAATCCAAACCCCACCTATTCACTTCTATCCTCATCTCTTCACTGCCATTCAGCTCTCCTACACCCAAAACCATGTTATCGGACACACAAAACCACTCCCATTGCATCCAGCACCTCACTGGGGCCAACTACATCACATGGAGCAAGGAAATGAAGGCTCTCTTCTGCTCCAAGGGTCTCTGGTGACTTGTTGATGGCAAGGAGACTCACCCTAAAACTCCAGGCACCAACCAGACTACCTGGGACATCAAATAGGACAAGGCTGCTGGTGAGCTGATGATCAATATTGCCCCAGATCCATTAATGAGTCAATATTTATGCTGATCAGGACGATCCCACCAAAGCCTGGAAAGTACTTAAGGATGATGTCTTTGTGCAACAGAAGGCCAGCAGTCATTTCATCACCTATAACAAGTTTTTTAGCATTTGGAAACACCCTAAGGAGTCTTTACCTGCTCTGGCTGCTCAAGCTGAGGAGTCCATGTCTCAGATTCAGAATTTCCATAGCTCTGCCTTTGAAATATAGACCATGGATGCAGAACTCACCTACATGGCCATGATTCGTGCTCTAGGGCCTGATTTCACCCACTTCACCTCGTCTTTGGGACTCCTCACTGATCTTGACAAGGTCAAGGTCAAAGCTGTGTTCCAGACCGAGGAAATCAATCAATGACCTCAGGCTTGTTACATGTGCTTCTGATAACAGTTGGAATTGATCACAACTGGAGCTCACTGTCAGAAACTAATGTATTCGAGTATGGATGGCTCAGACTCACCTGGAGCTCACTGTCAGAAACTGAGGGACAGAGACAGCGAGCTCCAGACTACATCTGAAGCGGTACACAAATAGTACACAACATTACCACGCCACATTGTGGCACACAACCCAACTATGGTAACTAAGTATGACTGACTACTTAGTGTACCATGACTGACTATATAATATGTACCAAAGTGCGCAATGCACAAGCAAAATGTAACACAATATAAGCACAAGGGTTCCTCACAGGATCAGAAGACCATCCTATTGTCCAACCAAACATTTATGGACATTCAGGACATCATGAAGCGGATCATCACAGAGGATGCCAATCATTCTATGTATGGCTCCTTTTTCTTTGGGGTTGAAGGCAAAGGGATCACACACTATTCATGTTTATCCAATCGAGTCTCAAAGCAAAGCAAAATATGGAGTCAAGACCTGTTCTATGGCTCCCTTCCAATGTCTGGTTTGACTTTCTGTCCAGAAGAATGGAGGAAATCCAACAGACTCAAATTCAGCTGAAGCGTCTCAATCCCCCCAACCTTGGCATTCTGACAGGAATCCTTAACCACATGCTTCGATGCACTGTGATGACCCCCATCATATACGACTTTCATGTCAGGGAATCATTGGCACTTTTGGGATATCGGAGTGTTGTGAAGGGAGCCAACATGTTCTTCTTGCAGGAGTTGGAACTAGACTTGCAGCCCTGTCTGGACACCATTCAGAAAACAGATGACTTTCGAGTTCTCATGGGTCTCAATGCAAAGGCACAACGTGACAGAGCCATTGCATCTCACAACCACACTATTCTGGATGACTTTGATTAAACAGCCACATTTCCCATTGGACCAAATCCCATATGGAGGGAGCTGAAGAAGGCAATCATGGCCAATCCTGTCCTGATGCTACAAGAGTGGACCATGCCCTCACAACTGCAAAACCAACCACTGGTTGTGGCATGTCTGTTTTGCCAGTTTACTATACAGATATGGTTGATGGTGAACAATACAGCTCTGAAGGGAATTGAGCCAGCGCCAACATCCTTGGCTGATGCCATGAAATGCTGGACTGTTTCTAGAATTGATCAGACACTCTTATATACCACCTTTGAAGCATGCAACACCAGCCTGGAGACNG
>JBBPLP010000614.1:0-16131 GCA_038089875.1 Fistulinella prunicolor
ACACCTCAGACACAGCCGAAAAGGTATGTGTAACAGAGTGGATAAATATTGAATAACATGTTGGACTCTGAAAACCGAGTTTGTTACCAACACATATTTGTGACAGATTTTGAATACGATAATTAATTTTGAGGGCGTAACTTATTGATGAGAACAAGTTTAGAATATGAATGATCAAAACAGATAAGATAAGTAACATAATATGTTCACTTTTGTATTTGATTTAAATATTTTGGGTAAGCCTTTACTTAATTTCTTCACTATGTTCGCCACTATGCCATCTATACTTTTTTTGTGACATGTTTGGCATCTGATGAGTCAAACGTGATTAAATCGGAACCGCTGCATATTCGGGTACAAAGCTTGAATATGTACACTATATGTTAATGCGGCATAGTGAAATACAGATCCTGAACAAGTTATTGTACATGTATAACCGGTCCACTGAGAGGACCTTGTAGTGAACCGTGACTCCACTTAAAAACATACACATTGCCGATTCAGCAAGTAATCCAAGCTGACCTCCAAACCGCGCGCTCCCCACATTGCCAAATAGCTCGTCAAACCAAACATTGCGAACGCCAACATCCATGCTGACGCTTCCTTCAACCTATCGAATAAGAGGGGCTAGAAACGAAATGTATGAGCCACTGATAATGCAAGATGGAATTAATGGTAGACCTTCGCCACTTTGCGTTTCTAAGAGGTAATCGGTCTGAGGTAAAGCTTCAGGTGATGCGGTATGGAAACTCACCATGTTCACTGATTTTCGGAGGGGCGGGGAGGTTTTAGTTTCCATGATAGCTGGCTACGAGTGGCATTCGAGCAGAATTTAAACGTTGGCACAGAACAAAAGAGAACAGGGTGGTTACTGCAAAACAACAAGGGGGAATTGGTTACCACCGCATTACCATAAGCTAAAAATAGTGACTTGAGAACAACAAGGGGAGGTGGTTACTGCAAAACGACAAGGGGAATTGGTTACCACCACATTATTATGAGCTAACAATAGTGGCTCGAGAACAACAAGGGGAATTAATTACCGTCGCATTATCGTAAGCACAGGAGAAATCAATGTACAAGAGGTAATACAATATATAGTGCCTAGGTTAAACCGAAGAAGGGTAGGTATTTGGTGGCGTAGAGCGAATAAGGAACTAAGAGTTGCTAAGTGGCCTAATGTAAAGTAGTAGAGTACAACGCACGTTAAATGAAGAGTACAAGTGTAATATACAACTAATTACTGAGACGGAAAGTACAAGGGACATGATGAACGATGTGGGGAGCAGCAACATACAAATTGTAGGATTCAATGTAGCACAACTCAACTTTTCTGATGCCGGTCTGTTTTTGCTCGACTTGCGGCCCCGGGGGAAAGGACATCACCAAAAATGAAAAACGTATGCACGAAAGGAGCGACCAAGCTGACCACATTCTCCGTAGGGAGACCCGGAAGCGCCGCGGTGACGATGACGAGGTACGTGACTCGACTTATTCCTAAGTTCTTCCAGTCCTACTTATGTCGCAGGAGGATTTGGCCCGCCGTATGTTGGATGTCTCATTGAAAGCAGGATCTGAGGAAATTGTGAACGCTCCCCAAGAGGGGATTCAAAGGGAGCATGACGACGTACGTGACTTTTGATTCGTTTCTGAGCTTTTTCGATCCTACTCATATCAGGAGTTGTTGGCACAGCACATGTCCAAGGTTTCACTGAAAGCAGGATATGAAGAAAGTGTGAGTACTCAAGGCCAAAGTTGACTGTATCAACATGTCCTTACATTTCGCAGGTAGAGGAGGTCTCTCGAGGAATCTTCAGAATAACTCTGGAGGGCGATGCTTTGTGGAAGCGGGACACGGGGCAATCGACTGCTCCTCCAACTACTGAAGGTGCAGTTGCAACGAATACACAGCTCGCTGAAACCATGGGAAATCTTGCTCCCGAAAGCGTTGATGGGGCTTTTGCTACACTTCTTTTGGTCGACCACGAGATGCACCGTCGTGCCCAGGATATAGAGAGGCTGATAAGTGGGTTAGTTGGGCTGGGTGCTCAAGGGAGGGTACAAGCAGCTCTGGAGGAGCAATCAAAGTGGCTCGAAGAAAATCTAGACTCGTTCAGTTGTCTTGACACTGGAGGAGACGAGACCAACGAACTCTTACGCTACGAAGTGACAGGAAGGCTGGAGGAACTCTTAGTCGCCGTGAGGAGCATTATCAAGACACTCACAGCTAGAACCCCGGAGGATATGTTGCAAAGGGAGAACGCAGCAGAAATTGTGAACACTGGTAAGGCCCTGCATACTATAATGGTGAGGAACTAATATGTATAACCAGAAACGAAATTTCACCTCAACTTTCATCACGCAAATCCGCTCATCCTATTGAGCCTGCTCATTGCGGTGATATTGAATGTCTTTGGACATCTCACCCGTTCCTGGTGTAATGTAACCTTGGAACTCTTAAACCTGTTGCTAAAGACAGCGGTTGGCACCGCGGTCCATCCCTGGGCTCCACTAAGCAAGGCTCGGTCCGATGAGAGCACTGGAGGCTACATTCCGCACGACATACGCTCTGTGCGCGAAAAATTTGGCCTAGAGCCCTCCACACAGACGCATGCTACTTGTGTCCGGTGTTGCTGTACGTACCCGCCAGTCCTCAAGAAAAAGGCAGCGATGTATCCAGAGCGGTGCACCTTTATGAAGTTCCGTGGCAGCAAGCCATGCGGACAGCTTCTCGTGAAGTCTGCCAAGACTGGGGGCCGCAGAACTACCGTGCCAATAAGACCATTTGTCGTACAGGATTACAACGACTTCTTGGCCAGTGTATTAAGCCGCCCGGGCATGGAGGCAGCAATGGAGCGTGGAACCAGACTGAACGACAAGTGTCAGCTATGGGACATAAAGGACGGGACAGGAATTACCGAAATTGCAGGTCCGGACGGCAAAACATTCATGGATGGACTTCAGAGAAGCGAACTCAGGTTGGCTTGGAGTCTATCCGTCGACTGGTTTAATCCCCACGGAAACAAGACTGCCGGAAAGAAGAAGTCAGTTGGCTCCATCGCTATGGCCTTGCTGAACCTACCCCCGAGCCTTCGATACAAGGCGGAAAATCTCTATATTGTAGGCATCATCCCTGGTCCAAGGGAGCCCTCGCTCGACGAAATTAATCACTTTCTCCGCCCTCTTGTCGACTTCTTTCTACCTGCATGGCGGAATGGGACATGGTTTACAAGAACCGTTGAGCACCCAGAGGGTCGATTGTCACGATCCGTCATCGCATTAGCTGTGAATGACTTACCCGCGGCACGAAAGGTCGGAGGTTTTGCAGGGCCCACTGCTGAACATCTATGTAATCTGTGTTGGGAACGCAAATCAGACAAAGGTAACTTCACCACACATACTTGGAGGTCGCGCACCTATGAAGAGCACTTGGAAGCTGCAATTCGGTGGCGAGACGCAGAGACGAAGAAGGATCGTGATAAAATATTCAAAGACACTGGAGTGCGGTGGTCAGAACTTCTTCGGCTGCCATACTGGGATCCTACCCGGTTCATTGTGATCGATGGCATGCATAATCTCTTCCTCGGCCTCGTTCAACATCACTTTAGAGACCTTATTGTTATAGATAAGCTCGCAAACCGAGGAATCCGGAGCTCCCATCAGCGGGTTGTTAGGCCCATCAAAGAGGAGGAGCTGGCAAAAGCCAGAGACCTTTTGAAGCCAGGGGCATCCGCGGCATCGTTGAACCGGATTCGCATGCCAGTCTTGTTAGCATTGGTGGAAGAACTCGGAAGTCTTGCGGCGCTGCCATCCAAGAAGAAAATATCAAAGAAAGATGCGATCAATGTGCTACTGGTAAATATCATATTCGTTGAGATGAACAAACCTAACGTACATTTTTAAGATCGAACAGACGGGAGAGCACCACTCAGATATCGAAATGATGGTAGTGGATGAACCAAGTACGGACCCTGCCCTCGGTTCCATACTTCCAAGAAACGAGCTTGTAGATGATTGCGAGAGGTTCAGCGAAAAGCAGAGCGCTGCTTCCATTGAATCACTGACTAACGCAGAGATTAATGAAATTCAAGCTCACCTGCGCACTATCATACGGCCCACATGGCATCGAGGGCCTCCGACGAACCTTGGTGACGCTGAACATGGGAAGTTGAAGGCGGAACAATGGCGATCGTCAATCGAATTCGACTTACCTGTGATACTCCTCAAACTATGGGCAGGCAGAAGGTTGGTGGGTGTGGATAGCGAAAAATGCTCGCGAAGGGAAAACTTGGTACACAGCACCATACTCTTGGCCATGGCGATCCGGTTGGGAACATCTCATGTCACCTCGGAACAGCATGCGCGTCAATACAAGGAATACATGAGAATGTACTTTGATTCACTCAAGGAAGTATTTCCCGGGATCGCGTGGCGACCAAATCACCACGCAGCTCTGCATCTCGATGCTTTCCTGTGTCGATATGGCCCGTTACATGGCTGGTGGATGTTCCCGTTTGAGAGAATCATCGGATGTCTACAGAAAACAAAGACTAACAATAAGTTCGGTGAGTGTTCACTGCGTTGGTCCATCATCTGTCTTACCTAGCGAATAGGGGAGCTGGAAAAAACCATGTTGCTGACATTCTGTGCAGCTTCCAAAGTGAAAGCGTTGCTCCAGCATCCTGACGCACCCTCCATTGTGAAAAGTGCAAATGATATCTTGAGCCGGTGCTGCGGTGCCTCCGGAAGCGGAACGCTACCGCTAGACACGAATTTGTTCCATGCAATTACTGGAGAACACGACGCTAGCTGGAAGGTCGATGGGGCAGGCAAGGTCATTGCAGCCTCTGCCGATTTGAAGATGGCGCTAGCAAAGTTCAACATAGAAGTACAAGATAACGCCAAAATCGAAATATTCTCGCATTTCACGATGTTGGGGATTAAGTATGGCACTCGTGCGGTGACACGCACAGATTGCAACATTTTTTGGGAGGAATCAGGGGGAGAGCTTGTACCAGGAATAATTGAGTGCATCTTTCGCATCCAATCGATTAAAAACGAGCCATTCTATATCGCACTACGCAAGAACTTACCTATCCCCCCAAACGTAACAGACCCCTTCCGATCGTACGATGATTTCGGTGCAGGTTTGTGGAGAGAGGAGTATTCGCCCGAGCTGGATATCGTTCAGATGGGGAAGAGCATCTGCCACGCGATCAGCATGCCTTGGGAGGATGGGATACTGGTGACAAAGCCGCTAAACAGGGTAAGCTTGATAGGTTCCACAAACGACGAGACTGACCAGCTTGGTAGGTTGTACATGTTCGTAGCCCGCAATCGTGATAGGGAGAGCTAAGCAGATATGGTTCTCGGATTGTGCGCGAAAATACAAACGGTATTCAGGTAGTGGACGTGACGTATTTTGATTCAGCATGGGGTCAATGTTGTCTTCGACAAGCGACGAAAGCCGAATCTACATAAACTTCCTGGTTACTCGCAGCGTCACTGACGGCACAGCAACGACTTACATTGCAATGTTCCCATTTCGATTATTATTTGTCTCTTAAGTTTTGCTATTACAATGCTACATTATTACAACACTAATGATATGGGTAGATGTAAGGTGGTGGAAAACGAGAAAGTTGAGCGTGTGAATGCTTCTTGCTTATATAGTGTCCAGCGATTTAGGGCACGTGACTTTCTTGTTGGTGCCATTTAGCGGTCCGGGTAAGTGGCCTAGTGCCACTCAACGATAACAAGAGTGACTTAAACAGGTAGTGTACTATGGAGCGTGTATATCTCTCCAGGGTAGCGACTGTTTTGATCAAGATGGGCAAAGCGAATACGAACACCTTCATTTTAGGAGTGGCCTTTGCGAAACTCGGTAGGATGGAAGGGGCGCAGATGGCCCTGGAAATATCGACAGTGAATATGACAGCGATGATGTATCAGACGGAGTGGAGGTCATGCACGCTGAAGAATTCTAAGGGGAAAGACCAGCTTGCGCGGCGATGGGCACCGTTGCCCATATGGCAGTATGCACCTATTGCCAACACAACACGAGTAAGCAGCAATGCCCAATGCGAGATGAAGCCAGGGAATATCTGATCGCCAACCGGTACTCCATATCGCTCACCAAAGGCATGAATAGCAGAAAGTATAGATAGGTCCTTAAATAATCGGCAGACGACCTGTAATAATAACGAGAGTAGCGAGTATACAATGCACATCGTCTTCAAGGCGATTGTTCTAGAGCCGGCAGCCGAAACAAAAGCAAACATCTTTACTTTGGCTTGGATGAAAGGAATGGCGTCTGCTCCGCGAGGCCAAGTAACGACGAGGCTGACACAATCTTGGCAGTGGGGTCCTCGATGCTGAGTAGGGGTGGGGGGAGACGTCAATGACGTCAGTCATATACACCTGGCGGAATATATGTAGGGCAGGAGCCCCATGCCGACAAAATCATCGTGGATTATTTCTTCAAATCGACGTTAACATGCTTCCATGGGGCAATTTGACAGTGGAGTTCGATGAGGGAGTGGATACTCGTGGCCTTAAAGAAGCTGGGCCGAGAGAGGATTGGCAGAAGGCGCCTGAGCAACCAGAGACTGGGCACATTTCTCTTTCCATCTCACGGGTCTCTCAGGGTTGGAACAAGCCTTGAGTGACGATGGACTGGAAATTGGAGTAGTGTCTGAGAGAAACAACGGGAGGGTCGAGTACACAAGACACTGCGCTATCAGCCGGTATTGTACAGAGATGAAGATAATACGATCAAGAAGGAACGGGAGTGGGAAAAAGGGGAGAGGAGTACAGTACGCAAAACACAGCCCAGGTAGCATTGATCCTCATGGGGATTGGTTCACCTCGCACCATTCCCCTGGTATGTAGCCTCGCCGACCTTTGTTGAAATGATAAGAGACGAGATAACAGAGGATAACTAAGGGAACAAACCGGACGAGAAAGAAGGTTGGCGTGAGCCGAGGACAGTAAGAAGACACTCGCCACCGAGGGCAAGCGCATCTGTAGAACGACTAAGGGCTACTTTGGTGAAGTAGCGGAAGACCTGTATTGTTATGCTTTAGATGACAGGGGACTCCCATTGATCAATAAATCAACTCACTCTCGCGCAGTAAGAAGTATCGCGGTAATTAACCTTGGACGATTTCTCAGCTAGCGACAAGCTAGCAGACGCGATTGACATGCTCTCATGACCTATTATCTCCATCAGAGCTGACCTGACGGCCTGTTGCGCTCGTGCTTCAATCTCTTCGCGCAATGCGACATCAAGCATCTTTAGTTCGTGGTCCAAGTCTCGTTTGGCGTGAACTATTCGTCGAATTGTTTCCTGAAGGTTACCTGTCAGGCGAGGGGGCGGGGCTCCCGTGGGGCTCGTCGGCCTAGAGGGTCCACTGATCTATCACAAAGTATAGCCAGTAGAATAATAGCGAAAATAAATACTTACTTCACAAGGTGACCCCAGTCTACGGATGGGAGAGCCGGGGTCCATATCCATTTGCTCAACGTCCATCAAGTTTGACTGACGGTCAGAGGTAAGAGAGGGCCTAAGTGGAAGGGAGATGTTACTGTAAGATGCCTCCTCGAGGGGCATATTGCGCTATTCCATAAGTCATTAAAGTGATAATCTTCAACGTAGATCACTTTACATCATAATTTGGGGTGGCACTAGAGGTTGCAACACCATTACTGGAGAACCTTGAGAACCGGCGATATCGCGAATAGCGACTGGCATTGTAGTGCGGGTGATACGGTGAGAAACGGACAAGATGCTTGCGCTGTGAGTTGTAAGGCTTCATCATTCATACGACGAACATCCACTACCGTTCCAATTTATCCCTCCTCTGGAGCTGTTCGAACTGTCCCATGGCAAAGGACTGCTTTTGTGTTTTTTGTTTCCCGGTGCATCTATCATTTGCGAACAATAAAGTAAAGTAATGCAAGACCGACAGAATAACATACCTCGATAGACCGGTAGCATAGTAACGATGTACTCTTTTTTTCATTTGGCATCGTCTGATAGATCCGATGACGTCACAAAGCACGACCGACAGTAACGGAAAGGCGCACCTCCGATACCCCTTCTTAGATGTTATATTGTTAAGCCCTCGACAACGGTTACACACGGATCTGTGATCGCCTGATATACTCTTTTCTGCTGCAACTGTAGCGTAGTAACGACATGCACTTTCTTTTGTTTTACCAGGTGTACGTACTACATGCTTATAATCCACTACGGGTTTGGGGAATGGCCGCTCTATAGGTGGCTTAGGTCATGGTGAAAAGTAGAAGAGTTGGACACGTGAACACTCCTCGCCTAAATAGTGTCCAGCGATTTTTGGCACGTGATCATGAGTGGCACACTTACTTAGTAATGCGCACATCACATGACGTGCGGCTGTGCTATAGGTGAGAGGATTTTCACCAAGGCCAAATGACGATGTATATTGATAGTGGACGAGACAAATCAAATGGACAGTGTAAGTGTAAGAAATGTTGAAAAGAGGGTTTCAGAAGCATGCGGGATGCACAAGCGCAACGTAGTGGACGGGGGTGGGTTAAAGCGCACGAGTATATAGTCTACGATCAAGTAAAAATTTGATTTGTCTCGTAAGGCGGGGGTATACATAGTGGTACATCATATGCTTGTTAAAAAGTTGATATTACAATTTGGAGTTCGTCTGGACTGACTGTATTGTGCATAAAGGCATTTCGTACTTCACTGATCTCTGCCTCCGAAGGGGCACAACGCCCCAAAACTAGTTTAACACTTTCCACGTCAGGGAAAAACTTCATCCACGGCGCACACAATTTCTATGAAGTAAATCAGTTTGCGTCTACATCTATACGAGCAGTGCATACCAAAACCTCCTCTTCCCCGTCCGCTACAGTGTCAAATGCCGCAGATATGCAGAGCTTAATGGCTCCGCAAATGCGTGACTCATATTTTGGAACGATCAATGCCCCCATTGGAATAACAGCTGCCATTGGAATAGCTGCGGTTGAGCTTCGAGGGAAGGATATATTCATGTCGCGTAAGTGAGGAAAGTGTTGAGCACAATCCAATACCTTCGAAATTTGAGGGATACCAGGCTTCAGGTTGCATAAATCGATTGAAAGTGAGAATACTGAGCTAGGGCGCTCAAGGTGTTGTAGGAGCGATGTCAGATACTCCGGTGGTCCTCCGAGCGCTTTCAACGAAGGAAGACGGACGGGTAGGGGTCGCGATCGTCGAGTCTTCTTCAATTCACCATACATGGAAATGTGGAGAGATTGGATATGCGAATGCCGTTGCAAGAATGTCGCTAGGGTTTGAACTGGGCATTGACGGTCTACCTCAAGACGCAAGAGAAGGGGTAACTCCAGAGAGCGAAGAAGTTTTCCCCACATAACTGCGGAGAGCCCTGTATCTTGTAAGACAAGCTCCTTAAGCGGTGAATTACGGAGTGTCGACAATGTGAAGGATATTATAGGCCGGATAAATATCTTGTTGCAGCTTGACGAGAATGACTCGAGTCGGCTAGACGTCGCATAAGAAGATTTCGGAAATGATATACGAGGTGTGGAAGGATTTGACCGGGCAGAGTATGCCAGTGACTGACATCCAGACGCCCTAATAGTTGCAAGGAGGGCTGCGGTTGATGCTGGCGATGCATTACCGAAGCAAGATAGGTAAACAACGGGGATGTTGGCACATTGGGGTGACTCAAAGAATATCCGTAGTGCCGCTAGATGGATGTCGTTTGTGTCGAACATAGAACAATATAAATTCTTTGGGCGAGTAAAGTTGGCCATGCGCCTCCATACCATAAGGGCTTCACAGTTTTTTTCGTTGACACTTATCCAGAAACTCCCTCGTGGCGTAAATTTGAGGGCAGCAAGGTAACGAGGGGCAGCGATATGTTTGAAAATAGCTGAAACTCGCGTGCACGTTCGAAGGTCCTTAACTCCGAGGAGATTGATGATTTCGTGCAACAGTTCATTCGGGAGGACCAGCACGGACACGGACTACAATAAAAACTGAGACATTGACAAGAGGTTAGGACATTAAAGGAACTTACCAGGTTGATTCCCTGCATGCCAGGAAGAGAGGACTTTACGGGTGAAAATTCGGTAGAGAGTTCGTCCCCCTTCCAATTCGGATACTACCACGGAGATTAGAAGCACCAAAAAAAGAGTGCTAAACAAACTGACTGGATCGACTTCCTCAGAAATGGGAGTCCGTTTTGCGGGTGGTAAATCGGTAGGATCATCGTCCCTCTTCCTCTTCAGATGCTGGTATAGGAGTTAAAGACTTTGACAATCGAGAAGGAAAGATGAACAAACTGACTCGATCGACTTCCTCAGAAGTGAAAGTCCGTTTTGCGGGTGGTAAATCGGTTGGATCATCATCCCTCTTCCTCTTCAGATGCTAGTATAGGAGTTAAGGGTTTCTACAGAAGGATGGGGTATAGGTGGACCCACCGGAGAATATTTTGCGGGTGAAAACTCTCTGTGAACTCCATCCCCTTTGCGTTTTGGGTACTGGCATCAGAGTTAGGGGCTTGAGAAGGAGGAAAGAATAGGATGAGGACTAACTGTATCTATTTCCACGGAAGTGGAGGACCGCTTCGCAGGTGGTAGATTAGCAGAATCCGAGTCCCTCTTCCGTTTCAGATACTGGTATGATGGAGGCAAGGAAGGGGCCCGGAAGTGTAAGTTGGCAGATGTCGGACGACTGGTAGTATTTCCCATTGGAGAGTAACTTGATGGCGGTCGTCCGTGGTGTGACCTGTATAAATACAGTCAGATATTTCTGAAGAACATACAATAAGAGGGCATGACGGCTACGCACTAGGGAGGATGAGCCCGCAACGTGATTGGGGCATGCACTCAGAGACGATCATTCTACGCTGATTCGTTAACGTTAGATCAAAGTTTATTGTCTCGACACGCACCAGCCTGCTTATTGCTTAATAGGCTATCATTATTGTTGACGCACTCTTGTTTCGAGAGTGAGCATTCCGCTGGGTTGACCCGTGAACATTTCTGAAGTTTTCTTTTGTGTCGTTACTTAGGTACTACGCTACTATTAATCTCAGTGGCCTTAGGCCGCTACATAGATGGGAAACGGGAAAGAAGTGTTGTTTGTGTCAAGCGGCTGCCTAAATAGTGCGTGGCGTTTCTGTCGGATATGTCCGAACTAGAAGTCACGTGTCCCCAATCGCTGGTCACTATTTACATGAGAAAGTTTCACACGCATAACTCTTTCGCCTTCCACCATCTCAGCCCGCAGCCGCCTTCCTACTTTACTTCTCCATCATGTAGATCTAGTGTAGTAATACCCCAACAATAATGAATGATGATGTACAGTGTATCGGTGAACAAAAAGAAAAGGGATAAGTAAAGAAATAGTATGGCGTTACTATGCTACGGGACTATGCTACGGACGAAAAGAATAATCAACTGTCGAGGTGTGAGGTCATCGCAATATTAATCCGTCGAGGTGCGCCTTTCCGTTAGCGTAGCCGTATCAAGTGACAATTAATGGATTCAAATCAGACCATCCAAAGAAAAAGTACTATCCTAATTGTCATCGTACGTCGCCCATATAAGCCACTTACCCACTTCTTCCATGTTCAGTAGTTACTTTACAATCGAAATCTGCACGAAACCAGCCATGCCTCTGGCCACTACTAACGTATGATTTAGTTACCGTTTTATGAAGTTTTACTGAAGTCTCTCCAGATATCCCACAAGTTCACGTTGACTCGTCACACCAGTGCGGTTAATGCACTTGCGATTAGCCCCCAGGGTTCCCTATTAGTTAGCGGTGGTAAGTTCTTTTCGGTGTACGTATACAACATGAGATTTACATTTATTAGGCAATGATAGTCGCGTGGTTATTTGGAATCTATGCTCAGGCGAAATGATGCAGGAGATATGCGCCCCTTCAGTGGGCTTTATCAGCTGCCTTGCTTGGGTCAAACTCGTCGATCAAGATGAGGACGCCTTCGTCTTCGGCGCATCGGACGGCAACATTCATCTTTATCAGCGTACCAACGCGAACCCTCTCTTCTGTTTTCTGTCCGTTACTGTCGCGTATGCAGGAGCTGTAGAATCCTTAGAATGGGACCCGCGTCACCACCGGCTGGCCAGCGTAGGTGATGGCGAAGTCCACGTATGGAAAGTCAGCCCGGATCAAAGTATGCATTCCTAATTCTTTCAGTCCTCAGCTTAACCATTACCCACACAGAATCCTTTGTGTCCCTTCCTAGCAACGCCGAGAAGCAACCATATATCGCTCGATCGGTCCATTTCTTGGACGATGGTGCGAGTGTTCTAGTGTCTTATCTCGAGAGCGGATATGTGTACGTCTTCATATAAGAACTTCCGTTCTCTGACTTATTTCCTAACACAGTTTCTGTTACTCGATTGATTCTTGGGACCTGAAATGGAAAAAGAAAACTAATGGTCGTATGTAAGTATTGTTCCCGCACTCCAGAGGTACTTCTGTGTTGACGATACGTGTAGTGGTGATACGTGCTTGGACGGTCAGCATCTTCTGGTTTCCAATCTGCGGGATGGTGTCGATAAGTACGCCATCCCTTCGTTCTATCGTGCGCAAAGTTACCATCACTCCATCTTGGTGAATGTACCTCTTCAGCTCTCAGTTGCTCGTGAAGCTGGATTGGTCGTTGTCGGAGGTGACAATGGTTTCGCTCGAATCTTTGACCATCAAACGGGCGCTTTTTGTGAGAAGCTAGACCACGGGAGCGGTGCGTCGTTTATCTCTGCACACAATACTCGTTGACTTAGGGTTCTCAGCCGGCGACTTGGTGGTTGCAGTAACCGTATGGCATCAGACTCTATTTGTTAATTTTCGATTGATATCTTTTCAGACCTTTGAAGGAACCCGCGGGTGTATCATTGCAACAGGAAGCGCCTTGAAGGGTCATAGTAATATCAAGGTATGGACCCAGGCTCACCCAGTGAGTACATTTCGTTATGATAGCCATGGCTTTGGCCGACGCTTTCTGGAGATTGCTAGCCAACCACTCGGCCTCACTACCGAACCACGATCACACGCTTCTTCTGCGAAGCAAGTTATATTATTCGCTATAATTTGCGTACTCGTCAACGTCTTGATGGGATACCTCCCATCCATTCTCCCTAATCACCTATCACCCTTGTCAATCTTTGATCCGAAATCGTTGACCATGGTACCCAATGTACCATCTGTCTTCCAAGGGCCTTCTAGCGATCCCGTACCTGTGTTTGAGAAATTAGTGACAGGGGGTAATAGTCTCGCGACTAACAGGGGGAAATCGATCAGTAGTGGCGACTCTAGTGATGAGACCTTGGGATTGCCTGATAATACTTTTGACATCGAGAGGGGAATTATTGGTGGAGATGATATCGTTTACTCTTGACGCCTGGCTTTTTCATTGTATTATATTACTGTGTTTTGCCCCACTACGTTCCATGTTAGACTTAGGACTGCTGCGACAGACAATCGGGGTCACGTGGTGTAGTTTAGCCGCTTCCACCTTTCCGAAAACGTAGATTTAGGACCGCCGCGACAGACAATCGGGGTCACGTGGTGTAGTTTAGCCGCTTCCACCTTTCCGAAAACGGAGTTCCTAAAACGGCATGCACTACAAAACCCCCCACTTAGCGTGTCATCACTCTCTCTTTCCTACCTTATCCACTTCGACGCGCCGTAGCCAGTAGAAATAGTTCAGTAGATTTCACCCGCAGTCAGTATACCGTTATCAAATGCAGAAAGTAGTTTGTAGCTAATATGATCACGTAGATGTCTGTTTTGCAAAGCGAGTCAAATGCTTGCGCGACCGGTAAGATTGTTCAACACATTGTGCCCAGCACCACGCTGATTTCTTCTTGTCCAAAGGCTCGATCGGTAGCTTATTGGACGATCCGGACGCGTGGTCGCTGGTCGTGCAATGGGCGGAGGACACTTTGAGCTTTCCAGTTCTGGAACAAACGATGAAGGACAGGTTTGGGGATCGATACATCTACGCGGAGTGGCAGCCTATCATGACCCGCATATTCTCGCTCTCGGAAAATGACGACGGCAGGGCGGCCCTTGCTGCCAAGGACGCCTGGGTTACCCGCCAGATGAAAGTCAGTAGAACGCTATAGAATATTTAACTCGCAGCTAATGAGCCTTACGTAGATGTCTACTCCGCAAAACGTATCGAACGCGCGCGCGTCCGGTAAGAGATTACAATAGATACCATATTTTACTTTTACATTTATCCTATCACAAGGCTCCCGGTCTACCGTGCCGCATCCGCCTATCAAAGGAAAGGATTCGCGTGTTGGCGACCAGGGTCATTCTAAAAGCCAAACAAAACGAGTATACAGCCCAAGACGTTGTATGCAAACGTCCCGTGGTCCAGTATGTCATATATCGTACTAATCCGCTATGTTGTGACTAACTAACAGCAAGCAGTTCCAAACAACGTACGACACGGACTCTTCAAATGAAGAAGCGGAAGATCGTAAGTTCCGTTACGATATGCTATTATTGATGCTCACATCATACAGCAACCTTTGTCGTCCCAGAGGGTGGCTTGTCCGAAACAGAATACGAAACGGAGAGTTTCTCAGTTCAGGTGCACTCTCGCAATGCCAACCAAGGGCCAATGGACATCTCAAATTCATCGAATGCACATGTCGTGGACGGTAAGAAACCATTGAATCATAAAACCCGTACTGATATCTTCTATCATAAGGGTCCGGACTCACTCTGTTGGACAATCCGAATGCCTGGGAGTTCGTGAATCAGTGGGCGTCAGACGCGATCTCGTACCCTGCCTTCGTGGACGCAATGACCGAGAAGTTTGGTGACGCGTATGTTCCCTCGGAATGGAAGTTCATAGTCGACCAAGTTTTTAGTCTCTCGGAGCCTGGTGACGACAAGGAGGATCCAGTTGCCGCCGTCAGATCGGCAATGGAGGCTCGCCAGTTGTCCGTTCGCCAAGTCAACCAAGAGCCTGAACTTCTGAACTCGCCCCCAGTCTCTGTGTCCCCGTTGGAAACGCTTGCGCAAGGATCCACTTCGCAAAATGTACCGAATGCGCTCGCGACTGGTAAGAGTGCACAATAGACATCATGTTCGACACGCTGATTTATCTTATCATAAGGTTCTCAATCTCACGTGTCGAATCGCGGAGTCAAGCGAAAGAGTTCGCGCGATGACAGCCGGGCATCATCCGAAAGGCATAGAAAACGACGGCGCCGACCAACACAAGTATGCTGTCTATCGCACTAACTGATTACGCTGTAACTAACTAATAGCTAGGTACATCGCTTCCTCGATGTGGAAGCACAAGTGGAAGACGAAACGGAAAGCTCCGATGGAGACGAGGAAGACCGTAAGTCATATTACAAAGGCGTCAAATATTCGCGCTCACCTGGTACAGTGAACTTTGTTGTCTCGGATAACACTGGGGAATGTGTAACGGTCCCACCACCCCGCCGATTTGCGTCTGTTTCCGCACAGCCTGCAGGGCCATCTACATATAGACGAGCGGTCGACGCAATAGCTGACCGTTATGTCCATGATCCTGACCACGATGGCGAAAACTCTGATGAAGATGAAGATCTTGTGAAAGATGCTCCCCTCGCGCTCTTGGACTCTGCAGGGATTTGGAACTCGATTCGGGATTGGATGTTTGGCGAGCTAAGTTATGACAGGCTAATGGAAATAATAGACTTTCAGTACGACCACAACCCAAAGATTCAATACTGGGAGGACTTCCTTTCGAGCCTTACCTACGAAGCTGATCTGGAAAAGCGGGAGGAACTTTTCTTGTCAGTCCGGCTCGCAATGCATCTTGAAAGAATCACCGATTATCAGTCTCATGTTCCCGTTCGGCCGCATTCACCTTGTGCCTCCCCCTCACCACCCCACACATTCCCCCCATCGGATGGCACTGAAAACATGAGAATGTGGGCAGTGAATATAGTACCACGTAAGTTTCTGTACGGTTGTAATGTCTAACTGATTTATTGACTTCAACTATCAAGGTTCATCTGCCAATTATA
The DNA here is from genome assembly GCA_038089875.1 of Fistulinella prunicolor. Classification (NCBI taxonomy): domain Eukaryota; kingdom Fungi; phylum Basidiomycota; class Agaricomycetes; order Boletales; family Boletaceae; genus Fistulinella; species Fistulinella prunicolor. The sequence goes on from JBBPLP010000614.1 coordinate 16,072, forward strand.
TTGTCGACGCATGGAATGCGGCAGGTCTTACCGCCACACTTCATCGAATTCTCCCTGGCC
>JBBPLP010000615.1:0-16070 GCA_038089875.1 Fistulinella prunicolor
CTTGACCTCTCCCCCGACGGTCACCCTCACAAATATAGCTACCTGGATAATCTCGGCAGCGCCTTCTTCGTCCGTTTTCGTCACCTTGGGGTGTTCAGCGATCTTGAGCAGCCAATTTCAAGGCTCAGAGATGCTGTTGACCTTACCCCAGATGATCACCCTGACAAACCCATCAGTTTGAACAACCTTGGCAGCGCCTTCTTTGCTCGTTTCGAGATATTCGGGGAGCAGACCGACCTCGAGCGAGCGGTTTCGATATATTCGGATGCTGTTGACCTCACCCCCGTCAGTGGCCACACTTCTCGATCTGGCCATCTGAGCAACCTCGGCAATGCTTTCCTCACTCGTTTCGAACGACTTGACGAGCTGAGTGATCTCGAGCGGGCAGTTCCATTATTTGAGGATGCTGTTGACCTCACTCCTAAGGGTCATCCCGCCAAGCCAGGTTATCTGAACAACCTGGGTAATGCTTTTAGAGTTCGTTTCGAGCGCTTCGGGGAAGTGAATCAGCTCGAACAAGCGATTTCAAAATACAAGGTTGCTGTTGACCTCACTCCTGATGGTCACCCCGACAAACGTGGCTATGTTAATAACCTTGGTGCCGCCTTCAGAACTCGCTTCGACTGCCTCGAAAAACTGAGTGACCTCGAGGAAGCGATTTCGGGGCTTGGCGATGCTGTTGATCTCGCTCCTGATAATCACCCAGACAAGCATGTCTATCTATGTAACCTTGGAAATGCCTTGCTCAGTCGTTTCGAGCGCCTTGGGGAGCTGAGTGACTTAGAGGAGGCGATTTCGAGGCACAGGGATTCTGTTGACTTCATACCTGATGGTCACAGCTCTCACCCTAACCATCTCAACCACCTCGGCAATACCTTCCTCATCCGTTTCGAGTGCCTTGACGAGCTGAGTGACCTCGAGCAAGCAATTTCGAGGCTCAGGAATGCTGTTGACCAAACCCCTGATGGAGATCTCGATAAACCTGACCATCTAAAAAACCTTGGAATCGCCCTTGCAACCCGTTTCGAGAGTCTTAGAGAACTGAGTGATATCGAGGACGCAGTTTCGAGACACAGGGATTCTGTAGACCTCACTCCTGATACTCACCCTCACAAACCCGCCCGTTTGGAGAGCCTTGGAAATGCCTTTTTCGCCCGTTTTGGGCGCCTTGGGTACCTGAGTGATCCCGAGGAAGCAATTTCGAGGCACAAGGATATGGTCGACCTTGTCGCTGATGGTCACCCAGACAAATACGTCTATTTGAACAATCTGGCCTATGCTTTTGAGACCCGTTTTGAGCGACTCGGGCAGCTGAGCGATCTCGAGCAAGCGATCTCGGGATTCCGGCGTACTACTGTTAACCTTATCCCAGATGATCATCCTGACAAGCCTGTTTGTCTGAATAACCTCGGTGGCACCTTCTCCTCTCGCTTCGACCGCCTTGGTGAACCTAGTGACCTCGAGCAGGCAAGCTCGAGGTTTCGGGATGCTGTTGACATTATCCCTCATGCCAACCACCCCTTCAAATTCAACATTTTAAACAACCTCGGCATCTGCTTCCTCAAACAGTACGACTCTACCGGTGAGCCTGGTGACCTCGAGCAAGCGATTTCGACGTACAAGGATGTTCTTGACCACATCCCTGATGGTCACCCCCACAAGCTTGCTCAGTGTATGAGCCACTTCGGCCGTGCTTTACTCACTCGTTTCAGGCGCTACAGTGAGCTAAGTGACCTGGATCAAGCGATTTCGATAGATAGAGGTGTTGCTACCTTCACACCCGATAGTCACTACGACAGACCCAACCGTCTTGAAAACCTCAGTATTTCCCTCCTCACTCGTTTCCAACGTCTCGGGGAAAATGGTGATCTTGAAGAGCGGTTTCCAGGCTCAGGGACGCTGTTGACCTCACCCCTGATGGTCACCCCAAGAAACCGAGTCGTCTCAACAGCCTCAGCGAGTCCTTCAAAGGTCGTTTCAATTGCCTTATGGAAGCGGATGATTTCGAAGAAGCGATGTCACTGTACTCGAAAGCTGCTCGTCTCTCCATCGGCCGTCCTACCAGTCGATTCCGTGCATCACAGCAATGGATCACATGCGCTCGTGCTTTAGAGCATCACTCTCTCCTCGATGCATATTCCTCTGCCACTGACCTCCTTCCTGAACTCGCATGGATTGGTCTCTCCCTTACGCACCGCTATCGTGAACTTTTGCAAGGTGCGGACGTGGCGAGGGAGGCAGCGGCGGCGGCGCTGGATTTGGGATATCCGCAGAAAGCCGTGGAGTGGCTCGAGCAAGGGCGTTCAATCGTTTGGGGGGAACTCTTTCAGCTTCGCAGCTCCTATGAAGAGTTGTCGTCTTGCCATCCAGATCATGCGCGTCGACTTCAGCAATTGTCGACTGCATTAGAACATGCAAGCGCCACTCGCGAAAAGTCTTTGTCTTTGCTGTCGGAGCAGAACCGTCAAAGGGCAGGGCATCACGCGACGATGTCTATGGAACAAGAGGCTGACAGACACCGAGAGCTCGCGATCTCGAGAGATACTCTGCTACAGGAGATCCGTGGATTTCCTGGTTTCGCACGATTTCTCCTCCACAAAGAATTTTCTCAACTTCGTGTAGCGGTTAACCATGGGCCGGCAGTCATACTTAATGCTGCGGAAAGCCGCTGCGATGCGTTGATTATTCTCGCTGACCTGGAGGATGTCATTCATGTCCCACTGCCGAATTTCACTCTTGAGCGATCCATGGGTCTTCAGAAGTTACTGAAGGGTTTGGTCCGTGATGCTCGTGTCATGTCCAGTGATGAAAGGGAAGGGCAACGTATGCGGCGAATGCATGAAATCCAGTGGTGCTCCATTTTGTCCTTTCTGTGGAAATGCGTTGTCAAACCAGTTCTGGATGCCCTAGCTTTTTCGGTGTGTGACTCTGTTAGTGATTTGTATTTGCCGTTAACTGGTTCAACTGCATCTCTCAACAGACCCCTGGGGACCTCTCCTGCATTTTTTGGTGTCCAACCGGGCCCTTCACATTTCTTCCCATCCATGCAGCTGGTTTGTATGACGCTCAGCATTCTCAACCTGGTAACAAAGTATTCGATTTCGTTGTCTCGTCGTACATCCCGACGCTTACCGTTCTCGCGCCTTCTGTCGAACTTGATAGTCCCTCTACACGCGACCTCCGCTTTCTTGCTGTCCGCCAACCAGCCACGGATGGCCAATGTTCACTTCCGGGTGTAAATGCAGAGTTAGCGCACATCAGAGTAGTAACCAGGAACGCGCCTTCAGCACCACTCTGTTGGAGCCTATCGTCGGAACGGTCGAGGAAGTACTCGAACTAATGAAGGAAGCGGACTGGGTTCATTTCGCATGCCACGGGGTCCAAGACACTGCGAATCCGAGCGAGAGCGGGCTCTGTCTCGCCGAAGGGCGCCGTCTAAAACTTTCTGATATGGTCGCGTTATCGCGACCACATGGGGGGCTCGCCTTTCTCTCCGCGTGTCAGACAGCGACAGGTGATGAGGGTCTGTCCGACGAGGCAATACATGTCGCCGCCGGGATGCTGTTTGCGGGGTATGCCGGAGTCGTGGGCACGATGTGGTCGATCAGCGATACGCTTGCGCCTGGTGTCGCAAGGGACGTATATGAGCGACTGTTTCAACGTGTGGGGAGGCCGGATCATCGGGACGCTGCACGAGCCCTGCACGATGCTGTCGCGCGTCTTCGAGATGGCGATGGTGATGGTGGCGATCATGGGCAGGCGTCGTTCGTGGAGTGGCTCCCGTTCATCCATGTTGGTCTCTGAATGGATTTGCACCACCGGCGCATGCTTTTTTTTCTTTTTCTTTTTCCAAGAACATCGTGTTGACGGTTCGTCGTCCTGTTCAACGTGTAAGTACAGTAAACATGAGATATTGTTTATAATACAAGAATATTGGAGATCAATTAGTATTATCCACTCCGCCAAGTGGCTGGGGTCCGCCTACTAACGCTCGACGATACTATTGCAATCCTCTACAAGACATTTTACTTCTACTATTCGGAGATGCCTTGAAACACCTCTTCACCTGGTCTAGATTCCACCTCCCCCTCTTATTTGCCCTGTGGCACGACGTGTGTGTGACCTCGCTGGTCGGCATCTGGGTTCAACCGACGACCGAGCTCAGGTGCCTGCAATTCTCCTCACTCACCCCTGATTGTTTGTTACTTTCTCTTTTCATCTCGGTTGTTTCTACCATTCATTTCCTTCACAAAGAGTGGACGAAGTATTAGTAAGTTTGTTGACACGTTTACTGCTTGGTCCAGTTCTTCCTTGTGACGCTTAACTTATTTTCATGATGGAAGCATAATATTCGTTAGGCATATTTCAAGCAATTGAGATCTTAGCAAGGATGGGTCGAGGCCCATCATTACACGATCTACTGGCCACCCTATGTCCTCCCTGTCGTCCTGGTTCATGACAGCTTGCGATTCCAAGCATAGTTCCTAGGTGAGTTCACACCCCTGCCGGAACCCGCTATTACTTACTATCAACGGGGAATGTAAAACGCCATAGGTCTATCTCGATCAGGCACGCCAGCGCAGTACATAAAAGCTGCTCTGAAGCGCATCTGGAAGAGCAGCATCGTCGAGACTTTCGTCAAACTATTCTCCTTCGCATCACATCCTCCGCATCTATAATATCACACCCTGACTATGTCGGACCTCCAATCTGCATTGCATCTCGCGCAAAAGCACCCAGACCAATTCTTATCTCAGATAGTCTTCCCAGAGCTCATCGTAGACGACTTCAAATTCGGGAAAGGACCGAGCGGGCACCTTGGGTCGAACATGATCTCGCAGCCTTTCGTTGTTCCTGCGCAAACCCAGCCTGGCGGCTTGAAGCCCTTGAACGAGGCAGGGCACAAGCTCGCTGTTCACCTGAACTGCACTGTCACGGCCTCCGCCTTGCAGAACAACAGCATCACCATTGTTGTGGGCCTTTTTCATATCACAGCGCGCACCCTTGCAAACCAGGTTATGATCGATAAACATGGACCATCAATCATCACAGCCGATAATAGTATTCACACGAATGTGAATACGGAGTGGGGGCGGGGCGACAACTTGAAGAAATTGGCGGAGGAGGTTGGAATCGAACAACCTAAAGAGCTTACCGATGAGATGGTCAAGAAGCAGGGCTACAATGAAGCCTTTATGAAATTGTTGGTGAAGAGGTTTAGGGAGAGGGTGACGCAGCGCATTCAGATGTTTCTTGGAGGACAGGTAACGATCAAATGGGACGGAGACAAGACCTTCATTCTGGAGTGATCGTAGATGGTTACAATTTCATTGTTGGTATCGACGTACTTTTGTCTCTCTCACATTTGTATATCGATGCGCCATTTAGTAGCTAGTGTTGTGATTTCAATGACATGCGAAGTGGAATCGAACCGAAATAGGATATTGCTAAATGCGAGCTTCTCGATCATGACTTTCGTCAACGATCTCCTGCATCAAACACTAGCTTCTTATTTCCGATGGGAATTATTTTCTCAATCAAAGTCGTCCCTTTTCGAATCCCAAGTGGCTCCCATGAGTTCGAAGCCTCTTGCAATTTAGTGTTGTGCCATTACGACAGATTTCGGTGGCAGTCTGTCTGCGTAGGAAAGACGTTGGAGGCTTTATTACAGATTCTTTTGGTCACGTCATGCTGTCATGGATTGCGATGTTCGAGGAGTGCTGAGCGGAGCCTAAATGTGGCAGTTGTGACATGTGACCCGTGACGTTCCGTGGCATTCCTTAGTCACGAATTGGTGGAGGCTCCCAAATACATGGTGATGCAATGGGTAACAGTATGTAGTGCTTGAGTGCCTCGACAGCTTGTATATATCGGTCGGGCATCAGGCAATATCAAAACATTAAACGTTGAATATTTGGCTGGCAACGCTGTAGATACAGTTTAGCTATGAGTGGGATCCGAGTACGCCGCTATTACGTAATTGTGGCGTACGTCAAGCTTTAAACTTTTATAGTCCAACCAAGTATGAGATATTCACTCTCTGCCTTGTAAAAAAGCAGAAGTTAGTTGGCCGCATCAAACTCGATAATATGATGTTGAAGGCTCTTCTAGAAACAGATGGACGTGCGAAATTTTTGTCGTGCAGACCACCAAATGAACTATTTTTCGATGGTGGTCACCAGTGCATGTCGGTGATTCCGTACAAAAGGACAGATCCCGGGGTTTACCGACGCAGTGATTATACTTATTATGATATCTCCTGCCAGTGGGGCGGGCGAGAACGAACCTCGGTTGGGAATATGTGGTTATCCCCAGCTTGAACCCCGTGACTGGTCTGTTTGATAAAATAGTCTTGAGTCGCTATCACAGTGCAATTAATTGGCCATTTTTATTGGGAGCTTGCGCCCACCAACATAGACCTTTCTTTTCTTCTCTCCCCTCAACGTCCGTCCGTGAGAAAGCCGAGCGAGAAAAAGGAGAGCCAATAAATTGAATTGGCTCGGCGAATCTCAGGTGCGCACGGGCGAAAATGACATAGGGCTTACCGAATTTCGACGAACATAGGCCCGGCGACGTACAAAGAGCAATCTACCCGAGTTTCCCACCGTGGGCCCAAGGAATGCTATTGCTGTAGCCTTGCGGACGTCACAGAGGCCGTCTCATATACATGAACGACAAGCCAGACCACGTCGACACTCAATCCTCTATATTGAACGGGGCGAAGGCGAGAACGTGCCCCCAGGTGGTCTTTTCGCAGATAATAATCAAGCGACCAACCGCTCCGACATTAAAGTAATTATGTAAAGAAATGACAGCTCACTTGGTACATGTGGACAGTTTGAATATCCCCGGCGGAGAAAAGTGCCGCTCCGTTCCGTGTGTCTTGAGCTTCATGAAACGTATCACCAAGCACGTTGTGGGAACCGAAGTAGCCAGATACAGCAACACATTAGAGGGGCGACGCGCCCACACTGCATGTAAAGAAATTAGGGCCGTAAGTGCACGAAGGTGTTAATATTGTGTTTCGATGCTGTACGAGCAGCTCCAACTTGGGGTGGCCGATGTGGGTATTTAGTACGGTAGCGGGTTGTCAAAGGTGATTATATTTCCCGACATGTTACGATTTCCGAGGTAGGCGAGGAGTCGAATAAGATCATGAGAATCTGGCCGAACAAGGGCCTAGTTGTTTATAATGCCATTGGTCCAAAAAGGAAAAAAGCTATTATGAGCGAGGTCGATTTGGAATGAGGACAGACAAACATAGCGAGTGGCGTCCGAGCTCGACGGGAAAGATTTAGGAGAAATGAGGTGGTGAGTCGCAGGTGCAGAGGAGGGGGCAAAGTGCGATACTAGTAGCGGTATGGGGGGCACATATCGTGGGGGTGATGTCATAGTAAGCAGTGCCGGTTATGAAGGGAAACCCGAACGCTGTGTGGCGGTGCTGGGAATGGGGAACGAGGTCGAGGACATTGCGGGCGGGTACGTCGCAGAGTTAATCCTGATTCATAAACGACAGACCTCGAAGGACCTGTCGAGTCACTCGCCGTGGTGTGAGCCCCTGCCTTGGACTAATAGCTGGTCGTCTAGAGACGCTTTTCATTCGCGTACACCGATCCGCACTTCGCGACGAGGCATCGAGGATCCCTGTAGGACCCACTCTTATCCCCCTGTTGGCCCGGGCCTCTCCCATTCCACCATCACTCCCAGCATATATACATTTCCCACCGCTCTCCCTTCAAATCCGCTATGGAATCCCGCCGGACACCCGACCAAGACTTCGCACTGTCTTCCAATTCGAACAACACCGGAGGTAAGCTCTCCGTATCTCCCTGTTTTCGATCACTCTTCTCCCCTCCCTTGCCCCATCTCCTGTCAACACTTGACAGATCTTCCGTGATCGCACTTCTAACCCTCTCTTGCAGCACCTACTAGGCCCCTCCCCAATGTACATCAAACACTCGGCTCTGCCACGTCCTCCCTCGCACCCCATCGTCATTCTCACCCTCCTCACCATCCACAACCTGCCTTCACTGACCATTCTCGCAGAGCCCCACAGGCCCCATTCTACCCCCCTTCTGCTTCCACTTCTGCTCCTGCCAACACCAGTCGACCCTTGTCCCCCCCACCCGAGTCCACCTCATCGATGATCGTCCCGGCATTGTCCTTGTACGACCCTGCACAAGCAAGTTCCGCTCCCGACTATCACCACCTCAGCAGATGGCATACCCCCTTCTACCCATCCTATTCTAACAGCGTAGACAGTTCACTTACTTACGGTGATTCTGCGTTCAGTGTCACTCCTGGCAGAAATCCCGCTTCCACTCTAACCGGTGGCGATGGAGTTCAGTTTATCCACAATGAAACTGCCTTGGGCTCTCATCGCACGACTGCCCCCGCCGGGAGTAGCCAATTTCTCACTCAACCGTCCTCCCAACCGCAGAATCCAGGCATGCAACATCGTCATATTGCACCCATTCCGCGCCGACAGAGAGGCCCCCGTCGTCACGATCCTACCGACTCACAGAGTCAGGTCCAAACTCTTCCCCTCCCTTCTGGACAGGGACGAGCACAAACGGGGCAATACGAACAGCGAGAAGCAGAAATTCACGTGAGCCATCTCTCTCTCCGTCGCATATAACATATCCATCTCTGATCCACTTCAGACTCGAGAACACCATTTACCTTCCCAAGGAATTCAGAACCAACGTTTACAGGAATTACTCTCCTTGGCTCCGTCTCATCCTTACCCTCAACAGCAACATTCATATTCCCCCACGCAGAGCCAGTCGCAAGAACATGCCGCGTTTCCTACATCAGAAGACCGACCACGTACCTCCGACTCTAGCGCGCCTGCGGAGTATCATATCCAAACAGCGATCGATCCGTCTTTCTCTTCAGCGCCCGACTTTGTTGCTATTCAACATGATTCTTTCCTTCGGTCCACGGAACATCCGCCCTCAGCGGCACCGGGGGTCGAAGTGGGTATCACCCTGGAACACGTGGACGAACCTCCGACAATGTACGGCAATGTTCAAGCCAGTCATAGCCTATCATCGCTTGTACGTCCATCCCTTTGACATGTTCCTTTTGTTCCAACTATTGCGGCCACGAAACTTGCTTTTATGGTTGGCTTTGGGCATGGTTATATAATATGAGCGTATTTCTCGATAATCGTTTTTCCTACTTCCTATCTACCTTATCCTCGGGGACTCAGCTTGTTTGCCTTCGGACAGCACGATGCATATCCCCCAGCGTTCGGGACCTATCCGCAAGTACACGCACATTCGTCTCCACGCTCCTCCCTTTCCTCAAGGTTTACACCTTCAACACATTCAAATACCCCTGCGAGTGAAGCCGGTGAGTCGTGGTTTCGTCGTATCTATTATCTTGTTTGTTCTATTTTTGGGTCCCTTGTGATTTTTGGACACTCTTGGGATTATGCCTCTTTTTTCATTTTCATCATTGTCCATCGCGCCAGGATTGGCCTAGTTCTATGCACTATATACAGACCTTTCACGGGCCTGTAGGATCTACGCGCTGGTGGGAACATCGCTCAATATAAAGGCAGTGCATTTCATATGGTTGTTCCGCCTATGGCTTCACCCCTGTACTAATCCCGGTACGGGCGGTGAGGTAGGAGCGCCCTCCATGATCGTTAGATACCATGACTGTGGTTGTTCTAGTATGAACTGCCGGGATGGTGGGGAACGCTTCCTCCCCTAACTTTTTGGTTGTCCGCGATTCTGTTGCCAGCACTTCCGGACTTCTAGCTTTGAACGTGGTGTCGTCGATTATTACTGGGTTTGGAACTCTTTCATCCAGTATTGTTTAGGCTTCATCTCTTCTGTTTCGTCCTTTTCACCTTTCTTCGTTCTGACAAACTTTTTTTTTGCGTTTTGCTTTCATTTATATGTGATCTTTATTATGCGATGGCTCGACGTGTTCCTCTGGGTCTCCACGTGACTCACTTTGGCCCTCGTCAATTCGTACGCCACACTTCGTCTTCCACATTTTCATTGTCATACCGTTGGCGCTATTTCTGTTTGTCTTCTACCCCCAGGGTGTGGTTTATATCCGCCATATTCTCATGCCGAAATTTCGATGTCAGCAATAGCTGACACGAGTTATTCGGGGCCCATAGGAGCTGGGGGATCCAGCGCAGTATCACCGGCAGGATCGTACGGCAGGAATACGTCATCGGTCGACGAAACCAGTGGAAGTGGACAGGCAAGTGGTGTATCCTCAGGAATGATGGGACCGGAGTCCTCACGAATGTCGGAAATGTTACCCGAGAGATCGCGGGGGTTCATAGAATCGCGCAGCTATGGAGCTCAACATGTGATTGAGCATGAGTCAAGGGGTAACCTATCTGCTCAAGAAAGGAGATGGGAAAGGCTACCCAGGCCGGGCGAAGGGACGGATGAACATGGACAGGAGCGAGGCGCCAGCCACGCTCACTCGGCCTCTTTATCTACTATCACTGGGTCGCCGACACATTTGCGAGGGGAATCGTCCGGTGTTCCCATAGGTGACGTGTTTCGAGGCTCGAGTTTTGGCCCAAACCCAGGTTCAGGCTCGCAGGCGCAGATGGGTTCCTCAGTTCAGCCGTTATATCCTCGCTATGGGTTTACGCAACAACACGTACAACCGCCCGCGCAAGTCATCCCATCTACGCGCGGTCCCCCACAGGGACAATACCAATATGATACTGTCTCGGCTCTACACGCAGTGCCAGCTTCAGGCTTTGGGAACCCTCAGAGTCTCTCAAACTTTCAGGTCTCACCACAATCCGCCGCCGAACCTCAGGGACAAGCACGAAACGCTGTATCTGTCAACCCTGTTCCACGTGTGCGAACCTCAGCCAAAAGACAACGCGCACCAAAACGCCAGCGGATGGTTCCGCACACAGGGACTACTGTGGATTTCCGAAGTAACTTGGTTGAAAGCGACGAAGACAGTGATGATGATGATGTAACCGAGTGGATACCTGGCCCAGATGAGGGTGGTGAGGGTGGTAGTGCGAGCAGTACTTTCAACCTTGGCATGAGTGGAAATGTGGGGACGGGCGGGCTTGGAGGAAGCGGAGGGGGCACAGTCCAGACTGCCCCAGGACAACCTGGCGGACGAAAGTGCGTGTCCTTTTTATTTTGATACTTTTTTCTTCCCCTCGTGTGATGTAATGCTGACGAGCTTCCCTTCGCTTTTTTCTCGCCTTTCCATATTTCGTCCTTTTCATTTCTCCATCGTCTGTCTGTCATACCGACTGTGCCGCGGCCACCATGGACGACACCATATGTCCACCATTTGCAATCGTCATGAAAATTACGCGCTTCCGAACGCCTCGCATTGTTATTTCCCGGTGAGTCTCGCATTCATTCCTACTGATATTCTCCTCTATCCAATTTCTGTCTGGCGTGTACTGCGGTTTTCTTCCCTGGCCGGTTATTCGGTTATGGTTTACACCCGGGCACCGAAAACCGGCCCGGATCGGTTTTTTTGGTCATTGCCCCCGCCGGCTATTGGCCCCTATGATCCACGCCACTGCCCGCCCCACATGGCCGGCATTGTGTTGTTGGGCCCGTCAATTGACTGGCGGTATGTTCCCTTCGCTACCGGCTCCATCTGGTCGACCAACTCCCATCCCATATCTCACGTCACTCCGGCGACGTACTCGGTATTCATGACGTGATAAATGCGCTTTCGCGATCAACCGCACCATCAATCGTAAAATTCCCGGGTCACGCACGCTGGTTACCGTGCGGATGGTCATGCGACACTTGTCTTGCCCTCTATTCGGTGATGCCATTCACCCGTTGCACTGCTGTATTTTCCTCCGCCCCAATCGCCGTAATCCTCATTCAGAATTGGAGCATGCACGTATTGCAAACGGCTCAAGGTTCGTCCCTTCATCCAGCCTAGTTACTTGCTCGCTTACTAAACTTTGTCTCCATCTCTTCACGGCCTGCTCGTCATTTTCTCTCCGCGGTATACTGTGTCACCGATTTCACGTGTTGGTGGTGCCTCTGTCGTGTCTCATGATCGCGGCCCTCCATTCAATGCATGTTTTCGCGTCACCATCTGACTTTGAAACCGACGCAACTGCAATTTCGATTCTTGAACCTCCGGAACCTCGTGTCGACACCGCTATTGCACCTGCACGGTCCAAATGGCTTCTCTTTTTGAATCCCTCCCCTCACGTGATGCACCCATCGAATCTTCTCCGGTGTTTTTTTGTCCCACCTGCCTACCAATTGCGCCCTCAATGTTGTTTGTTCGGGACCCACGGCGTTTGCTTTGAATGGATTGCTGCGTCCTCCTGACATGCTCGATTTGCTCATCATTCTGTTGAACCCGCCCCTAATTTCAACCTTGCCATTCTGGATCAACTTCGTTCCCTGGACTATGACGTCTCCCCCTCGGACACACCGGGTACCTCTATTTTTTTGCTGTCAATGATCGTGGCTGGTCATCTTTGGTTTGTCTCCGGCTGACGGTAGATGAAATGCGACTTCCCGGAGGGCGCGAGGGCGTGTAAACGTTGTACATCTGCACGCCATGCTTGCATCGTCGAGGCGAAGAAGCCTAGGATTACTCCCAAGTAAGTCCATCCGTTGCGATGCTTGGTCTTTTTGCTCCCGATTCTACGCCGTCCCCGAGCACTGCATTGCCGTCACATTCCCTTTTTTGGATATCGGAGGATAACATTCTCCAGTCTCCACCCCATTAACCGGCTGCTTGCTCGTTTGTCAACCTGAAATTGGCATGATTCCAGCCTGGTTTAGGATATATGTTGAAGGCGGGGCAGCTTGCAGAATTTTCAACCTATCAGTGATCGAATAGGTTGCCCCCATTCTCCCTCACTTCCTTTCTCATCGGACTCGCGGCAGGGGCTGTTCGTCCAGGGTTCATTGTGATTCACACTGCGGTCGGGCTACTTAAAGCTCGCCCATCTGTGTCCTTTCTCTCATTGTTCCCAGCTTTCTCTTTCCTTTTCACTGTTCTTCCAACCTACACTCTCGTCGACGTTTCACCTCGATCTTCTTTTTTTAACCATTCAATGTCGACAACGAGGAAGCGTTCTTCATCGTCCGTTTCAATCCGCTCTGATGATTCCGATTCTTCTGCCGCCTCTTCTGAAACATTGTCGTCGACATACTCATCACCACCTCCCCGTGTTAGCAAACGGGAATACCTCCTTGCGCAGATTCGTCACAAGGATCAAATCATCGGATCTCTGTTGAAACAGGTCAGTTGATGAGTTCGTCATCGACATGTCGCGAGGTGCCTGACCACCGTCCCCATTTCAGCTCCATAATCCGTACATGGCGACGCCGCTCGCCATCGACCAGTTCAAGCTGGCAATCTCACCCTCTGACAAGGACAATGTCCGTGTGGTCGATTGGATAGACCGCCTCCAGAGTAGTACGCAATCGCCCGGCCAGGCATCCGCAGCAAGAATGGATATCATCCGCGAGATGTCTCGTTCCGGCCAAACGTCATCCTCCGCCCCCGGAGCTAGCACAGGTTCCGGGTCGGGTGCCCATTCCCGCCCCTCTGCTAGTCAAATGATGGATGACACTGACGATGCTACGGAGGAGGCCGAGGAGGCGGCGCCTGTAGAAGAGGAGGATGCCGAGAAGGTGCTCAGTGCACTGCCAGATGTGACCGTCCCGATCGGATTGCTCGCGGATCTCTCCTTAGACAAGGAAGATGACAAGGGCAAGGGACGAAGCAGGGTTCGACCGGGTAGTGCTGGTCCGAGTGGCGCTGCTGCCAAGCCCGAAGATGATGACAATAACGTGGTATGTGTGGACTGCTGCTGGTTTCCTATCAATTTGGTCTTTTTTTGCTGATGCGGAACCAACCATCTCATCTTCAGGGCGTTGCGAATAAGGAATATTTCAGGCCAGGTAGGTTTGCCCTTCGTCGTCGTTTCGTGGGCGACGGTGGTTGTGATTATTGATCATGGAACCCTTGAACTTGCAGGTCCTGCGAATGACCTCAATATTCGAAAGCACTTGATCGAGAGAAATAGTCCTCCTGATATCTTATTGCACGGATTGGTGACATCGGCGGATGTGGACAAGCTATTCAATATGTACGTTGTTGTTTCCTCCTTTGCTTCTTTTGGACCACGAGGCTGATGCTCATTGAACAGCTTCTGGAACCAGATCAATGTACGTAACAAACGTTCCCATCAGGGTTGACCAAGTCTAACGCACTCCTTTTCCCATCTAAGCCTTTCATTGGCTTGCTCGACCCGAAGCTCCATACCCAAACGTCGATATTCCAGCGTTGCCCGTTCCTCTTTACTGCCAGTGCGTATTTGTATCTTCTCTCCTGACTCCTCGATGGCTTATCGATCATCTCAACAGTTTGCGCGATCTCATCGCGGTATTATGCCGAAAAGTCAGAGATCTACCCTGTGGCGATGCATTTCGCGAAGCACTCTGCGGCCAACGCGCTGATCGATGGATGGAAGTCAGTCGAGCTGTGCCAGGCGTACATTCTCATGAGCATCTATGCCGTTCCTGCTCGGCGATGGGAAGAAGACCGGAGTTGGCTGTACACGGGGCTTGCAGTCAGGTAAGTTGTTGTTCTAACTTGGGTATTTCGATCACGTTCCTGTGCTAACTATCCTTGTTCTATTTTTAGGATCGCTACGGACTTGAATTTACACCAGGTGTCGACGACACAGCCTCAGAACGAGCGACAGGAGCGGGAGATGCTCAACCGGACGCGGCTCTGGATGATATGTTTCAACCTGGACCGATCTACCGCGACGCAGTTTGGGAAACCAAGCACGATCAAGGAGGATTATATCACCAGAAAATCGGCAGATTGGTACAGACAATCCCAGTACAGGGACAAGGTGAGAGCGCGGTGTATATATCTTCTTTTTGAAACGAGTTGACAGAGAACCTTTAGTATGACATTCATCTGTGCGCCTACTCGCAGCTGTTGCGCATCGTCGGTCGGTTCCATGATGATATATTTTCTGATCCCAATTCTCCGACGGGACTTAACAAGGTATGTCGCTTTGTTTGTGTGTGTGTGTTGTTCCATCGCGTGCTCACGGAGTCGCCACACTTTTGCATCGATGTTCAGTCACTTGATTTCCTCTCTGTGACTCTCCAGCATGATGCAGAGCTAACAGCTTACCACGAGGAGTGGAATGACCGCTTCCAATCAGAATCAGATCCCAATGGTTTGTCATACTTTTTGCTATCGCGTTCGCTGTGTGCTGACGTCTTGTCCCTGGCGAACAGATTCCGGATGTCGATTCCGCTGTACATTACTTCCATTGTGAGTTAGGATTCGTGTTCCTGTGTTGCATTTTTGGCTGAGGTTGCGATGCGACGTACAGCCTTGTGAATTACTCGCGGCTCGTCATGTATACCTTTGGGTTTCAACATGCCTTCCAGCGGGGAATTGAAAGGAGCGATAATGTGTTTTTGACCAAGGTGTGTATTTGTTTTATTCGCTCAGAGACATGATGTGGATTTTTTTTCTTATAGTGCTTTGAAGCGGCGACAGCTGTCATCAAGCACATGATCAACGTACTTGCACCGAGTGGTCTCATGCGTTCGTCCCCAGACGGTGAGTCTCATTCCATGTTGAATATCTGGTTTGTTCGCTCATCAAGCATACCGCATACAGGGCACTTCATCTTTGCTTCGTTTGCCTCTGCGTTCTTGCTCAAGGTTTGCTTTATCCATCTACTCTACCGACGAAGTGACTTATCCTCAATAGCTCCTCCGGCCCGAGTTTGTCCACATCCTCACGCGCGAGATGGAAGACGAGATTTTCGACACAATTGGTCGGCTGATCACGACGTTGCAAGAGGTGGCGATTGACGAGCGTCACACACCGCGTCTATATGCGCGCTTTTTAGCAGGTCTGCTGACGAAGCATCGCAAAGGTGGGAGCACGCTCAGGGGGTCCGTGCAACCGCATCCGCCGGCGAGCCAGCTTGCGCGGTTCCCACCACACTCGCAGTCGCATGGCTATGGGGGACCGTCCACGCGTGGTTCTCCCGAAGGCCATGGGCACGGGGGCATGATGCATGG
>JBBPLP010000616.1:0-16066 GCA_038089875.1 Fistulinella prunicolor
CCCTAGATAGTGGTTAGTCGTAAACGATGAAGGAAACGGCAGTCTGACCGTGCACAAAATTAGATAACGTGCCGCAGCCTTGTATGTGCCATCTTTTCCATGAGATGTGACGTGCCAGATGTGTGACTGGTCGTCCCAGTGGGCTTGTTTCACGGGCGAGTCAAATCGGCAATCCTTCCGAAGATCAAGCTTATCATCGACATATGCGAAATATCTGGCCAGTGGTCTTGTGTTGAGTAGAAAACGAAACGAGAATAGGCTTCTTGACGTACGCTTGCAGCTCCTTCCATCCAGGAAACCTCTCAGACCAGGTCCACTCTTTCCAGAGCTCGGGCAGTGAGAACTCGTAGAGGGGAATATCGCTGTCGACACGAGCGCCAGGGTACGTGTTCCAATGCCAAACCCCACCAAAGTCGGAGCCGGCCTCGATCAACTTGCATCTTATACCCAAGCCGCGTAGACGAAAAAGGTGGTAGACGCCTCCAAAGCCTGCACCAACAATGACTGCATCATACTCTTCTTCCATCATGCGGGCCCTTAGCTATTAGAAGTATACCGTCCGATGATTGTTGAGGTTGGTGAACGTTAACATATTTCTTGCTCCTCTTTTATGCCGCGACATGCCCCGAGCCGAAACGTTTCGGCATGACTTGCTGGCCCATCTGCCACGGCAAGTTCGTTTCTCATTGAAGTATGAACAAAAGACCGGGTGGTGACTGCCGTTACCAGAGGGTCATGATCATTGCAATCATATGCGTACCCTCGCTGGTACCCATCTCTCCGCCGCCACCGCATAGTTCTGTTCGGTCGGACCTTTGGCCAAGGTCATGCAACTGCCACGTGGAGATTAGTGGCATTTACAGCAAACACGTCTGTTTCAGCCGTCTGCTTATCAATAAAGGACATGTTCAAGTTGGGCAACATGGGACTGCGTACTTTTTTTAGTAGTAACGTCCCGTTCGTCTTAGTTCGCTTCGACGACCTACACCGGGCCCCAATGTTTCTAAAATTGCCGGAAAGATTGGCTATTTCAAGACGAGAGAGAGGGGGGTAAGTGCCCGAGCTTCTCTCCTTCTCTGGACTGGTCGTTGCTGATTGCAGGGTTTGTATATGCGCCTGGCCAGCACACATCACTGGGGGATTAAGTTTCTGCCTCGAGGACAATCCGCGAGCAGGGCTCTATTGTTTCGGTCTCGCGAGCTGACAGTGTCTCATCCGGGTCCTGATATCTGTCGACACGTGCCCTGGTCTCCGCGGAAATGACAAGAATCCTATTCAAGTTGCACCAATTGGCAAGGCAGGTGCTAGATCTAATCGCCAGTTTCGCCACCAGCAGTACGTATCTTGAAATGCAACCAAAAAGGTGACCAAGACTGTAAACAAAAGTATAACTGAGCCGGAGCCAACCGGAGCGTATATATTCGTTTATTTATTGGGCTAGCACAACAATAAGTACAAAGAGCTTTCTCCTTATTTAGTAAAAAGTTCGTGCAGTTCCATGCGCGCTCACGTTACGGGTCGCACAGATCGCCAATGGTACAGCTTCAACTGATACGCAACGCACGAACATCAAGTTCGACATGAACTTTAATTGATTGTCTTCCGGCGGTTCGGAATGCGCCCAAAGTACTCGACACCTTGGAGCAGGCTCAGGATACACGTGGGCTTTACACCCAATCGCTCGACGTCCAACTCATCAGCCAGCACAATTTGTTTGGAATTGTCACAAGCTTTCGATCACTGTAGTTTCTGATTATGACTAAATTTTATTTCCTTCTACAGCACGATCGCAGCTTGTGTTGTCTCCCCCGAACGTTGTTGCTTTTGTTCTAGCTTCCAAGGTACGATATGTTCTGCTGACCGCGCCGTGGGCTCTAGTCGTCCCAACAGAGGCAACAGCATTCAAGGTTGCCTCGGCACAGCCAGTGATCTCGTCCGACACGAGCGATGAGGCGGGCAACCCTTGTCGAGTTCCTGGGAGAGACGGAACAGAAACGAAGAGTCTCCAGGAGTATAAGTTCAAAAAAGCGCCCAGCCAATAAATCAACGATGCACTCAAGGAGGACTTAGGACCCCACTAGAGCCATCGCTGTCACGCCAGCTGCTAAACTAAACAGCGCAAGCGCCTGTTTTCCTACGCTACTCCTCCACAAGATCGGATCCATCACAAAATCGCCGGCGAGCATCTCGACGCATGCGGCATATGTGAGCATGCCCGCCGAGATGGCAGACATGATGCCTTGAGCAAGGCGCATGTGCGCTAGGGGCGTAGATCCATCAACCCAACTCAGATCTAGGACTGGAGTGGGGACCTACCCATGTCATCGTTGTGCTTGAAGATGATTATCCCAAGAAGGATGCCAGCGGGCGTGGTGATGGCAAAGAGACATGCAAGAATAGGTCTAAGGATGCCCAGATACTTAAATTCTTGCTCGTGAGAAGAGGGTAGGGAGGCTATTCTTATGCCCAGGGAGAGTCCCTCAAAGAGTTGGTGGAATATTACAGCAATCAAAAGAGTCGCTGTGCAACGATCGCGTTAACAACTGAAAAGAGGGAAAGTCTATAACGACGTACTGAAGTCTGGACCCGACGTTATTGATAAGGTCAGACCGATAACCAATGAATGGATCATAATGCCTAATTGTAATACCTTGACCATGGTGAGTGGTGAACAGCTGGCCAACGAGTCAGAGGTCGATGAGCCTTACAAGTATGCCAACGATCTGTCTCTTTTTCCCAACATTCACCTTATCTTCGTCCCCATTAAGATGGTGATGACCATGGAAATGATGGTATTCGTGTGGATGTATAGCGTCTTCTACATCGTCACACCCATGGTGGTGACGATGGGTAGATCCACTGTGGTGTATGTGGCCCACGCCGCTCGGTCGACTCTCGGAAAACTCCTCAGGGCCATGCATTGTGAAAGGTCGATTGTGTTCGTGATGTGCCAGGTGTGAACCTCGCGATTCGTGCCTGTGGTGGCCCTCGAAAAACACTGATGCGTCACCTTCCATAGGATCGTGTACATGACCAAGGTGGTGAACAGCACCATACGAGCAGTCCGTATGAAGACTTGTATCACGAGAATCTATTGTCCCTACGAGCGGCGTACGCTCTGAATTCAAGTATTCTGTGTTGGCGGGTTTGCGCAGGACTGGTGTGTGCTCCAAATCTGTGGAGGATTCGTCTCTGGGGGTTGGAGATATGGATGCTGAGGGTGAGCTATATGATTGCAGTCGGTCAACGTAAGACGTCGACACGTCTATAAATCTCCCGTGTTAGATGCGAAAGACAGAGGCAGAGAGAACACCTGCATTCTACAAGAAATATGGCCAACAGAGAGCACAACCTAGCGGGACTGTGCGTAAGCCTCGTATTGAATATAGACAAGACAGAACACGAACACGATTAGGCCAACATGTTTGCCTACATTCCAGCGAGCCAGCACCAAGGGGCTTCTGAGAGCCTCGAACGAGTCCTGCAGCAAGTGTACAAATGCAGTAGACAGGATGACGCCTTGTGGATACATCATTAGACTGCGCACAGAAATGCTCTAAATGGGGAACGGACCTGTCCCAAAATGCTTCCCAATGAAAAATATGATACGAGGTATGCGGAGAAACGAGATACGTTTCGAGAGGGTGGGCAACGAGACGGCTGGCATATGGAATTAGCCATGCGCGCGAGGGTTACTACGATCGCCCACGACTCACCAGTGAGGGATATCACGAAAATGAACAGCGTGGCTAGGATACGCATGTATAATTCCTCTGTATTTGGCTCCATGATGAAGAATCGAAGCTGTGGTTGCAATCTGTGACACGATGAGATGAGATGTCGATCTTGGGAGCCCGATGAAATCCACCTTGTGCGGCGTGGTTGGGACAATCTGCGTTGACTGTGATCACGCTGCTTCTAAGGGTCGTGCCGGCGCAAGAGAGTTTGCGCGTATGCAATGCTGCTTGGGTAGTCGAAGAGCGCTGGTTCATGCCAAAACAGGTTGCAGCCCATAAGACCCTGCCACGGGAACGAGTACCCCACCAGTCAGCGCTTCAGCAGCAACCTCACAGCCACCCCATCGTGCAGAGCAACATCGCCTACAACTGGAAGGGTACTTAGCGGCAGATTGGCAGTCACTCAGCACTGCGATAAGTGAAGGAAGCAATTCGGAACACAGACTCACTGCCTTGAGTCATTTAGTTAATACCCTCACAATCATCCTGATTGCGGCATTTGGCAGGCTACAGGTTCTGGGTGCAAATTAGTCCGTCAAACTGTTTGTGCTGTCTATCACTGCGCTATATAGTACAGCCTTTCAGTCAACCTACCGCATGCTTTAGCCTAGTACAATCGGAAGACCGGCACCGCAAATTCGTGGTTCAATAGTTCGGGAAGTTGAATACTGCCAACTCCCGCAGGTGAAATAGAATGGAGGTCTGTCACTACGTTGACAGTCACAGCGTCGTGGTGGGGTCAAAACCTCATAAACGGCAACCATTTGGTCACCGGCAAGACAGCACAATTTACAGTCATCATGAAACAACTTCTTATAACTCATGTTGTACATCACATAGAACATCCATCCCCATAACGAAACCCACAGTGTCGAGTCCGACTCTCGTGCACCAAAGTCGTTGATATTCGCCATCCATAAGGAGCTCGGTAAAGGACTTCCCATCTCCACCTCGCCCTGGACGAGGTAACTAACTACGTCGAGGAAACCTTGAATGTCATCGCTTTGGCAACCCTGCTGGTGCGACTCAATTCTATCCCATCTATGGACGAATAGCACCTCAAAAGACTAACCAATGAAAGGTTTTTACCTCGCCATATGTTTCCTGATCCCCAGGGCACCAAGGGTCTCGGTTGCTTTCAGTGTCAGAAGACAATTATCAGAGCTCGTGTTGAACTTCACCTCCACATATTGCATTATTCGAGTCCTGTATGTATCATTGTCAATCACGCGTACGCACGGGTGCTTGTGTCGTCTTCCCGTAATTGACAGCCTTCCGTGGGACTACAGAAGGATATGAAAGCGCGCAATACGATTATTCGATACGCTTACCTCGGACAAGAGAAACGAGCGCGGCACGAAACACATATTAGTGATATGTACGGCAGCAGTTACGTTATTCGAGAAGCTATTCTTCCCATCAGAAGATATCGGCGGAAAGGGGGACATGGAGTTGCTGATCGGTGCCGCTGGAGCGAGTTCCCTGGAATAAAAACAAGCATCTATCATAAATGATGACATACATACATGGCGATAAGAGCCACGAGCGCTTGTTTTGCCAATCGGCGCATGCAACCAATGCAAAAGGTACTATGTAGTTATAACTAGCGTTTGTATGATTACTTTCTCTCAGCAATGATATATATACTTAATCTGCACTTAAACACACATAACAATACCTGAATAATTTCCACGGGGATAATGACACGGGTCGACAGATATTACGGCCGGCTTCTGGTCGAAACACTGCCTTCCAAGGTCAAGATAGCAGCCATTGAGGAGTGGTAGGCAATGACTGGTGACCGGTGATAGTGTGAATTAAGATACGTAACTACTTGAAGTGAGCTCATGTCACTAATGCGGCCCAAGTCGTATGCTTCTGCGTTGCAAACCTTTCTGGCAGACAGCTATGTGCATACATAATTGAGGCGTCTGGGCTGTCGATGTACGTGGGCGAATGATATACATGTTCCTACCGCCCCCGGGCCAGACCCCGAGTCGGAGTTGAAGGAGAAGAAAACTACCTTCACTCCGCCTCTTTCCCATCAATAGAAAGCACCCGTGGGTATGACATGGCTGTCCACATGTACTTCGAAACGAACAGCAAGACGAAAAAAGTGCAGACATGTTTCGCAACTCGCCGGGCTCATCGGTGCATCCCGCGAGGTGGTGACATCGCGTTACGAAACCGTATCGGAGTTACTATGGTCGGAACCAAGTCGAATCCAAGGAACTGGGAATCTCCTGCTCACACAATCATGCCGGGTAGCTCGAGTTCACGGGATGCGGCTTGTTCTGATCATCTGATCATATGGATTCTGACTACATCAAGAAGGAGAAGACCGTTATCCCGGTACGACGAGCATACAGAAACCGGCCAACTGTCTCCGCACTCACACTGAGAGAAAAAATATGAATGCGGTGGATGTTACCTTAATTGTTTGAGTCTCGAAAGGCGTACATGTGTGTATGTGTACGTGTTTCTCCAGGAGTGCCACTAACTACTTGGACTCTGGACGAAATAACATCGATTTTTAATGAGCGTCGCTACTCAAATCTGAAACAGTGGTTGATTACGCGACTTGTCGATGAACAAACTTCATGGTGCTGAAACTGATCAACGAGGTCGGTGCTGGGAAGATTTCCCAACACAGTGACTACCTTATTTCTTTCTAGCCTTCCATCTGCACATGGTTTCTGACCTTGGGAAAGCTGGTCATGAGACGACAAAACGAGGTCCGATGAGGTACTACAATGGACGGAGATAAGATGTGTGTCGAATACACATATGTATATTTGCATTACCACTGACCTTTGCGTGACAGCACTTTATTTGCGCTCATATCTCGGTGAGAAAAGAAGCCCACGGCGACAAGCATGTCAACATCATGCGAGATCGCTGGGGGATAAAAGAGCAAAAGTAAATGTGTCCACTAACGTCAGACACTGGAAGAACCCCCAAAGACCTGCACGATGGAAGAAGAATACGACGCGATCATCGTTGGTGGGGGATTCGGGGGCATCTACCACCTTATTCGCATGCGCGGCCTTGGTTTAACATGCAAGCTAATCGAAGCGGGGTCCGACTTGGGTGGGACTTGGTACTGGAACAGGTACCCTGGCGCCCGTGTTGATAGCGACATCCCCATTTACGAGTTCTCGCTCCCCGAGCTTTGGAAAGGGTGGACGTGGACCGAGAGGTTTCCAGGATGGAAGGAACTGCAAGCGTATGTCGAGAGGTCCATTCTCGTTTCGACTATATTCCACTCAGCATATGACCGTTGACCAGATATTTCGCATATGTTGATAACAAGCTCGATCTTCGCAAGGATTGTCGATTTGACTCGCCTGTAAAGCAAGCACATTGGGATGATGAGACGCACATCTGGCACGTCACATCTCAGGGGAAAGATGGCACATATAAGGCTGCCGCACGTTACCTAATTCTGTGCATGGTCAGACTGCCGTTACCTTTATCTCTCCACGGCTGACACCATCTAGGGTTTTGGATCTAAACTATATACACCGGACTTAAATGGACTAGAAACATTTCAAGGGGTATGCACACATACGGCACGCTGGCCAAAGGAAGGCATCGAGACAGGCGGAAAGCGAGTTGGTGTCATTGGGACGGGAGCAAGTGGAGTGCAAGTGATTCAAGAGATTGGACGACATGTATGTATGGTTTGGTCAGGCTTTCAAGATGATACACTAAATGCACACTTGGGTCAGGTTAAGCATCTAACCGTATTCCAACGAACGCCGAACCTTGCAATGCCCATGGGCCAATGTCGCATCAACAAGGAGGTGCAGAGCCATTTCAAGGAAGTATACGGGGAAATATACCGAAAGCGTTCCACTACATCCTCTGGATTCGCCTTCGATTACATTCCACGGCCAATGACTCAGGATAATGAGGTAGAAAGGGAAGCAACGTTGCAAGCATTGTGGGACAAAGGGGGTTTCCATTTCTGGCGTAAGTCATCCAAAATGATGTTTGCACAGCCACTAAGGACTCACTGTCACACTAGTCGCCAATTACGAAGATATCTTTGTTAACAAGGACACCAATGATACTGCATATACATTCTGGAGAAAGAAAGTCAGCGAGAGGGTCAATGATCCTAAGAAACGCGAACTATTGGCGCCCACACTTGCGCCTCACCCGTTTGGTTGCAAGCGTCCAAGTCTAGAGCAATATTACTACGAGATCTTCAATCAAGACAACGTCGAGATCGCCGACATCAATGCGAACCCTATTGTTGAGATCACGCCGAAGGGTGTGAGGACGGCGGAAAAAGAGTACGAGCTCGACGTACTGGTTCTTGCCACTGGTGCGTATATTTGAGGGCCATCACACCAGAAGTGTTGCTAAGATGTACATTTATAGGTTTTGACACTCACATTGGGGCAATTATGGATATGGACCTGCGTGGGGTAAACGGGAGGACAATCCAGGACCATTGGCGCGATGGCACTTTCACCTAGTACGCCGTTGAAGTGCATTGTCCGTTATCCACATCTAACGTTCTATTAAAGCTTGGGAATGACGATCGATGGCTTCCCAAACTTATTTTTTGCCTACGGTCCCCAAGCACCAACGGCATTCGCTAATGGACCATCATGCGTGGAAGTCCAAGGCTCATGGGTCGCTGAAACGATCGATTATCTTCGTCAACACGGAATCACCAAATTCACCCCGACATCTCACGCTGCTCTGACTTACAAGAAGCGCATCAATGCGCTCTCTGATCCTACGCTCTTCCCGAAGGCCAAGAGTTGGTATAATGGGGACAACATCCCTGGAAAACCCCGCGAGCCATATAACTACATGGCGGGTGTTTCAAATTACAAGCGAGAGATCACGGAAGAAATGGAGCGCGGGTACCCAGGTTTCCTGAGGGAAGCACTAGTGACGTCTCGGCAGTAATTTTGCGGGTTGGAAGGCAGCCACGCTCAGCAATGTGTACTTTGTGTTATGCGTGTTATTGATGTTTGTTCTTAGGGTAAATTGGTGAACAGGGTGGAATCAATATTTTGGCAGCCTTGGTTATCATAGAATGCGACAAGTGGGAACTTCCCCGACTTTTCCCGCGATATCCAAGACCTCGACGCCGTTGATTAAGATTGTCCAATAAAGATGAGATCCACCCGCGCCAAGTTAACCGCTACCATTATTCCAGCATCTGCGTCTGTCAGCCCATGAAAATAGATGTACAACACCTCGAATTAACACAGGCTAAGCAGATAGATACAGTTACGCTCTAAATATGATGATGATGTTTTTACAAGCCAATCTATGGTGCCCCAGCCAAATCTGATAAATGATATCGCCTACAAACAGGGAGGGCGAAAAAGGAACTCCTTCGAAAACCTACAGTACATCAGGTCCTTCTGCACCTGGTTAATCTAGTAGCTCCATGCAGTAGTAGTTAGTATACCACAAAAGACATCTTTCCGAATTCTTCTGCTTGAAAAGTTTGGCAACGATGTGGATATCTGGGAATCGAGATCTACTTATATCATTGGTCGAGACTCGTTGAATGCGGTTCGGACGGAACTTACGCCATGAACATTTTCCCAATTAATGATTAAGATATTAGGAACCTCAAATATTTTCTCTCCTGCCGAGTCAGTCTATTCATCACGGACCTTCAAGTTCGCAAGCAATCCAACTCACAAGCCAGTTGAAACCGACTGCCATAGCATCGTCAATGTCAAGTGTCATGCCACAAAGATCTGACGATGACTCTCGTCCCCGGCCGCATGTCGTAATCTCAGTGCATGATGGAAATATCGGGGCGCTGGTGTATCTTCCTGATGGACAACGACTTGCCACCGGCTCCATGGGCGGAATGGTGGGGATTTGGGATCTGGAAAGCGGGAAGCAAGAAGGGACGTCAATGGAGCAGGGGATGGAAGTAAGGACGCTTGGTGTGACGCAGGATGGAACGAAAATCGTCAGCTGTGATGAGGAAGGGAGAATCAAAGTATGGGACGTCAAATCGCATGAGCTTGCTCAAGAATGGATCCACCCAGAGAAGTTCCCCGAGGTTACCATCTCACCGGACGGCCGACTCGTCGCGGTAGGTTGTAGAAACATGTCTTTTTACAGCATGCAAGGGACACAAGTCAATCATCCCATCAAGATTGGCGACGTTGTGACTTCCATCTCCTTTTCTCCAGATAGCAATAAGCTCGCATGCGGCACTATAAACGATGTCCGCGTATACGATGTGGATACCGGCACACTCATCCTTGGTCCACTCAGAGACTACAAATATTGGGACCGCTGTGTGCTGTGGTCGGGCGATGGAAACAAAATCTTCTCTTCCGGATTAAACTTTTCCAGCCCCTCCCTGGCGGAACATCAGCCTTTGTGTCCTCCGGACGCAACTATACCGCTGATAGGCGACTTTTTTGAAGAAGTCATTCACACTGTGCTGGAGTCTACGTTTTCTGAAGAAGAACAAGCTAGTCTCAAGGTGCGAACATACCACATTTGTGTGCTTGCTCCCAGTTGTATTCGCCTACTCACCCGCCTGCAATGAATTCAGGCAAAGCTTCACAAAACAAATCCTTGCATAATCGACGATATCTACCATAATTTTCCTCACAGACAGATGCTGGTGAGCGACCCATCCGACTATGCTACCAGTAGCCAATAGGCTAAATAAATCAAACATTTTGCAGACTGAAAGTGGCATCGGGATCGAGTTACCGCCCCAACCTCCTCAGGCTGTGGTGGAGACGTCAAGGAATATCTCTGATCCATATATATCCACTTTGGTGGGACCCTGGGCCGACCAAGCCATTCGTTGTTGGAATTCCACTTCAGGAGAACAAATTGGACGCCCTTGGACAGTTCACACCAGCAGCATCAACACCATTTCTCTTTCTCCAGATGGACTACTTCTCGCGAGTATGTCCCGGGACAAAACCATTCGTTTCTGGAATACTGCTTCCGGAGATTCTATCGGACAGCATCTGCAACACATTGACGATGTACGGGCGTTTTCTTTCTCGCCCTCTGGTGAGTTCATAGCATCGGCAACCTGCTCCAGAAAGATATATTTTTGGCGTGTACCACGGTTGAATCATGTTGAGAACCAGGTAATCGTTCCTTTCTAATGTGCTCTAATCCTGGTATTCACTCCTCGCCAAGTCACTCCCAACTTTACTCGATGTGGTATGTCAGTCACTTTGGATTCTCCCCGGATTCATACAATGGCCTTCTAGGACCCTCTTGTGCCCGTTCAAGTTAGTCAACAAGTATCCCATTCAGGTTCCTTTTTGAATGCAAGTACTTCCGGGGTAAGTTGGGACGGCTTTTTGTTTACTTACTACTTACGTTTCCACACAGCTATCTGTAACAGCTCATCCTCTCACACCCTCTTGGCCTCCCATTACACGCCATGCCTTACAAACGGTTTCTCAGTGCCCAATAACCACCTTCGACGAGTACGTTTTTTCGGTGGCCGTAGTATGGTGATGTGATATAATCTCATTCCAATCATCATTTTGCCCTAGTGCCGACATCCCCCCTCCACCAAATCTCACACGCTATCTCGTCAAAGTTGATGATCAGTATTACGCTGGAGGAGGTTTTGGTGACGTCTATAGATGTTGGCACCATGATGGTTTGCCTCAGGAGGTTTGAGCGATATCCCTAATATAAGCCACCTCCTATTTACATCTCTCCCAGGTTGCAGTAAAGGCATTCCGATTCAAGTTCGCAATAGATGGAGATCTAGGTAACAAATCTGTGAAGGTGACCATTTATGTTATGAGCAATGTATATGAAATGTATTGCCTTCCAGATGCTCCGCCGAGAGCTCGGGATTTGGAAGAGACTGAACCACGTGAATATAGTTCCATTTCTCGGTATTGCATATGGATTTGGAATGCGTGATGCCATGTCGTTGGTATCATTGTGGATGCAAAATGGATCTCTTAATGACTTCTTGGAAACTCATGGTGGCAATATAACCGTAGCGCATCGACTGCAGCTGGTACGTCCACTTTGTATTGACTACTCATCCTCTGACATCGAAAGATAGCTGCTGGATATTGCGAATGGGCTACGTTACTGTGGGTCGTCATTATCCCTCCGATGGTTCAAAATTCAGATAACAATCCACAGTACATTCCATTTCAATTGTCCATGGTGACTTGAACTCTGTACGTCAAACATAAACACAAGTATTGCTGTTGTTTAAAAATGAGACAGAACAATGTTCTTCTCGATGCAGACTATAACGCATGCTTGTGCGACTTCGGCTATGCTTCTATGGTGGGGAATATTCCGGAAGCATTGAATTATCTCCAAAGGTCCACCACACGACCAGGAGCTTTGCGCTGGAGTGCACCCGAGCAAATTGATCCAGAAATAGAATATGCTTGGACAACCAAGAGTGATATATATTCCTTTGGATGCATCGGTCTCCAGGAAGGTCCAATTCAACATGATAAACTAACCCATTTCTGATTTGACCGCAGGTATTATCTGGGAAACAACCATGGTCTGAAGTCCGACATGACATGGCTGTTGGTTTACGCTTGTCCAAGGGCGAGAAGCCTGGCCGGCCGGAGTCTCCAGTTATAGATGACTCCCACTGGAATTTAATTCAGTGTTGTTGGTCAGCCATGGGGGAGCGGCCTGCTGCAGGGGAGATAATAATCGCCATTCAAAGGTTCTTGAACCGTTTTCCGCAGCCACAGCCTCTCCACGACTTGTTGGCACCTCAATCGAGTCAAAGCAATTCTCTTGTGCCTCAGTCGTGGTCTCCCAGTTGAGCTGTCGTGATGGATTCAAGAGGTGCCGGAAATGTTGACATCTTTGAGGGATAGGTACATGTTGATAGTTTAACTGTCTTATTGATGGCATCGTTACTATCTAGATATGATATATAGGGAGGAAGAAAAAAAGCTCCCATATAACCTAAAGCCAAAAACCAAATTAGCTCTCCTTTACACTGGCGAGCATTTCAACCCCTTTGTCGTTAACGCATCACTCTCGGCTCGTTCCGTTTCACTCGGCTCTTCCTCCGATCTTCTTATTGCAATATTGTAATCGAGGACATGGTCATCAAGTGATTTGTGATTTGTTTGCGTGCGGCAGAAGCAGGACACGGAGAGAATTTCGATCAATACGACGCCCAAAAGGAACCAGAACGCCGCTGCACGCCCATGGTTCTCCTGCGGGCCACCATGCGTGCGCTCCACCGATGTTTCGATCGAGGTGAACGCTGCAATTCCGATCGCCGAACCAAATTGAAGGCCGCCATTGAAGATCGCGCCGACCGTGCCTGCCATGGATGCCGGCGCGACCTGGAAAATGGCAATACTGTCGAAAATCGTAACGATCAGAGATGATATACTGAGTAGGAGGACGTCCAGCTCACTTTGTGTGGGTGTATACCAACATTGTTCCAGCACTACCGAGAGTGAAAGCAGGAAATATGTAGGGCCAGTAATCCCCTGGCCGACTGCCGCCCACAATAATCAAGACGGTGGATACAGTTATCAGAGACAAACCAGCGAGGATGATCCACTTGGGATAAAAGATTCTGGACAGCGATCCTGTGAAGCTCATCACGAGGGCAGCCACACCCATCGGGAACCTAAAAGAACATCAAAAAGACGATTTATGCGTTCACGAGATGCGCACATATGGATTGCAGTTGAGATTACCGTCCAGTGAAAAAAATCTTGCCAAAGAGACGTGAAGGTCAGAAA
Organism: Fistulinella prunicolor; assembly: GCA_038089875.1. Classification (NCBI taxonomy): domain Eukaryota; kingdom Fungi; phylum Basidiomycota; class Agaricomycetes; order Boletales; family Boletaceae; genus Fistulinella; species Fistulinella prunicolor. The sequence goes on from JBBPLP010000616.1 coordinate 13,475, forward strand.
GACCGCGGTCCACCAGAAGTATGGTAACAACGCTGAACCAAAAAGGACGGAGAAGTTGTTGTAGAACCATGTGCGAGGGGGTCTATATCATAAAACCATAAACTCGTGGATACAAGTAAGGGTTGTGACGTACATCGCTGCCTTGTCGATCGGGATTACAGTTTCCCAGTAAAAAAACCCAATTGTGAGCAAGATCGATATGATCAATGGGGTGAGGACTCCAGGTGTAGCCCAGCCACCCGCTGATCCAGAAGTCACTGCATAGATGAAAAGAATGAGACCACCTGATGGTGCTCTATTAGTGTGATATAACTGGTAATTCATGAAGATGAGCACACCAGTCAAAATCGAAATTCCGATCAAATCAAGACTCTTCCATTTTTTTCCACTCGTCTCAGGTTCATCTTGAGACTTTGAAATTTCGGGGGGGATCATGAATATGCAACACAGGGCCATTGGAATGGCGACGATTGCAACAAACCAGAAGACCCAGTGATACGAGATGTATTCGACGAGGACTGCTCCAATAAAGAGTCCAAGTACTGCGTGTGTCATACGGTTACTGGCAAAGTTGAGGGCAATGGCAGCACTCACCATTCCCGATTGCACCACAACCTCCAAACACACCGATCGCCCGAGCTTGTTCAAGAGGTTCCGGGAAAATACGTACCAAGAGTGTGAGAGCAGAAGGTATTGTCATTGCAGCCGCTGTGACGTATGTACATATGTTAGCGCATCCAACGTCTAATAATTTCGCACTTGCCAACGCCCATGAGTGCTCTTAATACGATGATCGCGATCTTGTCGTTTACAAAGCCAGCGCCAATGGAAAGAGTTCCCAGAATCGCTAGACCTGTGATGAACGCGTTTTCTAATACTTATTGAGTGAGCTGTCTAGAGGAATATAGACGCTGCATGTACTTGGATTATAAACGTCGCTAATCCGACCGCTCTTCGAACGTACGTCAGGTTACATCACGAGAAACATGACGACAAAACGTACGATCAAGAGAAAAGAAGCAAACGTGAGTTGGAACCCACTGATGATCCAAGCGGACTGACTTTCTGATATACCCATAGAAGCCTCGAGAGCAGGCATTGCGGGAAAAAGTGCTGAGATGTTGAAAGTGTCCAGAAATTCCGCGAAACAGAACATCAACAATAGGAACAATTTGCGTGTTAACGAAAGCCGGTTTAGAGGTTTATCTCCTAGCGTTTCAGCAGGCGAGACCGGAGATGGTGGCGACATTGTGCTCAAGGCTGTGAGCGGAGAGTGTGCAAATAAGACAAATCCACATGCACGAGGGAAAGACCCTACTTTGCCTTAAACCAGTTCCATCGATTAGCATCTTTATAAAGATGGCGGAAGAATATTTTTGACCCTGCCTCACGATTTATAACAGAGATTTGTCAGAGATATCGCCGTGAATGAACAAATCAAGGACCAGAAGGATGTGCCAAGAAAGCAAGTGATCAACTGTTGGATCTCGGAAAGCTACCGAGCAGGATAGACATCATCCAAGTGGCAGGAAGATGGACGGCTGGAACCCAGCCAATAGTAATGCGTAGCACGACAGCGAAGTGGCTCGCCTCGTTCTGAAGTTCCGAGCAGGGGCTATTTTCCGCTCAGATACGGCCCGAGTACCTTGCACTATATTTGAATTATATCCCGTCATGAGAATGGGCGGTTTTCTACACACGAAGATTTCAACATGCAAACGGACCAACGTGTCGCAGGCTTCCTGGGTCCCAGTAATCCAGTGATCAGATCATTGTTTGCAGTGAATAAAAAAACACCATGACTAAATCCGTGGGCGGCGTAATGAACTTTGAACGCCCGGAGACGCAAGGGCTTGTTGAAGATGCAAACCCAAATGGGGAATTCGTATCGAAGGGTGGAACACAACTCACGATAAATGATTGAATGCGCGTTTCTCCCTTGGGAGTCGGGAGCCGATGACTCCGAGCTTAGCTGACTCATGTTCACTTCCAGTTGCACCAACATTTGACGGATTATAGTGACTCGACTGAACCCAGTTGACCGTGGATGGACGACAGTGGAAGCTAGCATGCCAGTGAGAACCGTGTTTTCCGGTCGTTTCGGGAATGCGGAATCAGTCCCTGTACCGACATCGTCGGACTTCCAATTCCACCCGGTCCTCCGATTTGAAGGGCAATTTATCCGGTTGGTATCTCGACTAACAAAAGGCACTGATCAAGTATTTACGACTTGCGTGATTCGTTTTGACTAGCACCTGCCAACCTCACTCAAGCGTGCACACGGCCCTCAAAGGCCCACCGTCTTGTGTTTGATCAATTGCTCTACCGGCGGCCAACTTGAAGCAGTTCGACTTTGATAGTAAACATGCGTCGTTCAAAGCCCTCCCTCCACCGGACCGGATTATTTCGATCATGTTCCCAAAGTCGTTCATATTCCGCCGGTCCAAATGAACCCCTATTTCTTGATGGTGCGTTCAATTGCATTATTGACTCGATCGCTCGACACGTCCTATAGCGTGCCCTCGCCGCCGACGAGACGAGTGACATTCAATTAGTACCAATTAGATGGCTGAATTAGAAAGAAAACGCGGG
>JBBPLP010000617.1:0-16022 GCA_038089875.1 Fistulinella prunicolor
CTTGATCTCTTCGAAGTCCTTCCCCTACTGTGAAGTAGTACTTGCCTAGTGCAATACAGAAGTTTCCCCCTCCTAGTGCCTAGGGGATTCCCTTAGTCGACAGCTCTTGGTAACGGTTACTACCACCATTACCTTTGGGGTTTGGTTTGGTTCTCTGCTGTCGCTTTGGTCGTTTCAGTACCAACTTTCAAGCGACTCATCTGGAATACGAGTCTTAAGGGGGGGGACGTGTTACGCATTACGCTTCACCTTAACCTAACTTCCCTAAACCTAATTATTTTCTACACCTAACCCTAACTTTCGAGGTCATGTGACTTAACCCCTGTCCGATCACATGACAGAAGATCACGTGACTTAGTCCAGACCCAGATCATGTGACAGGTCTAGACTCTTATCTCTTATCTATGATATCATACCTCATGTACTTAATTTCCGTCCCTTCTCTTCTTTAATACTTCCATGTATAGTAGTACACAGCTTGGTCTGTGCGCAGCCAGCTACAATATATAAACCCATCTATTCAAGCTGGATTCCCTCCAGTCTTGACCATTCAGTTCTTAGTCCTCTTTGCTCTCAGCATAAGGATATTGAGTTCATCAGGTCCCGCCTCCTCTTCATCCTCCACTTCGCCTTGCTCGTCGTTAGCTTGAGAACGGTCCGCCATTGGTGCTCTGTCCTTCTTTCTTTGAGGGTGTAACAGCCCTGAACTATGGCTCTTACATATACATATAAACCTGTTGATACTCTCGATGTACCCTAAGTTAGACCTACCAGAACCTAACCTCATACATCACTCTTCTGGCCCAGGACTTCTATAAGTCTTCGTCGTACTTTGAGTCAATGCTCCTCTCAATGCCTTCAAGGCCATTCTCCTTACCAAGGATCCATCGCATGCTCTCCTTGTCCTAGTTGATCGTTGCTCACCTTGGCATGTCATCTACTATGCTTCCCTCTTGAAGCTGTCCCCTCTTGAGGCCCTCTGGTACATGCTAGCATCCATGCGAGTGTAACAAAAGGTCTAACTTCACTCTACACAGCTACCGTCGCATAAGCCGCCCAACATTTCGTACCATCACCCATCCAACCCTTGACCCCGGGTCAACCCCCATGCTCATCAAGCACCACCTCCAGTCTTACATGACTCTTTCAAGGAACAGGAAGAAGAACCCTCTGCTCCCACTGAGCCCACCTATGATGTGGATATCCAAGTCATACCCAATCCCAAGGAAACAGACCTCGCCCACCAGTTTTCCCACTCTGTGAATATCCCCAGAGTCCTAACTCCACCATCACCTACGCCTGTCCTCAGACAGCCATCTTTCCAACTCCCACCCCAACTGCCATTACCAATGTCCACAGTCACCAAATCCACTGAGCTTCGCCATGGCACTCCTGAACCCTTCAATGGTTCCTACTCTGAAGCCATGAGTTGGCTTGCCACCATTGAGATATACCTCATCATCAATGAAGACTCCTACAACTCAGATGCAAAAAAAATTGTGTTCACCCTCTCATACATGAAGAAGGGATCTGCTGCCACTTGGGCCAACACCTTTAGGACCCAAGCCCTTTCCACCTCTGTCCCAATGCTCGGGACCTTCAGAGACTTCAAGACCACCTTCAAGGCATCTTTTGAACACCAAGATACCAAAGGAGACGCCCTCTTTTGGCTCGCTACCACCTGCATCTTCCCTATCAAGCAGGGGGAATCCACTGCCATGGCACTGTCCAACTACATTGCCAATTTCCAAAACTACACTGCTCTGGTGGAGACCACCGACCAAGATGTCCTGGTCAACTTCTTTGCCCATGGGATCCCATCCCATCTCATGGAGCACATCTACTCCATGGACAAGGTCCCTGTTATGTTTCCTCTATATGCCCCTATTCTTTTCCCTGACTCTTGTATCCTTTACTGTTCAAGCCCCACTTAGGCCACTCTTTTCCTGTCTTATTCTTGCTTATGCATTCTTGCTTATTTAGCGCTTACTCATGCGCAGTTGTATTATTAAGGGTATGCGTCATCGCTTTCTCATTTATGCTTACTTTTCCAATGAGTCATTGTTCTTCGCGATTCCATCACATTCTATTGATGACTCACTTCATTCGTCATAATTTCCTCTTTTATACTTACTTCACCTACCCTGAACTCTGGCTCTTCATATATAAACCCATCAATACCCCCGATATACCCTAAGTTAGACCTACCAGAATCTAGCTCATACATCGTCCCCTCTGGTCCTCGTATCTTTGAGTCCTCATCGTACTCTTGAGTCGATGCTCCTTGATAAAATCTTCGAACAATGAATCCCCTTGTTGTAATCTTCGAATGACTTGTCCAACAAGTTGTACCCTTGAACCTAGCCATCCTCTTCAGGGGTTAGCAGTCATGTGGTGACACCACGACATTTTTGAACCTTCGAAACCTTTGAGCGCCCTCTGGTTGCTATGCTAGCTACATAGCAAGCGTAACAGTCCCCACGTCCATCAAAGAGTGGTATCAGAAAGCCACTCAATTCCAATCCCAGCACGATCGCACCCAAATCATTAAGCACCAGACCAATGGTACTCGTGCTCCTCTCCCACCCCACCGCCCACAATATGTTCACCAGCGGCAAACCCATGACCCTAACACCATGGACGTTGATGCTGTCCAATACCTACCATGGCTCTCTCCTGAGGAATACAAGAAATGCCTTGCCGAGAAGCACTGCCTCTGCTGCAGGAAAACCAGCCATTGCCCTGATAACTGCACCACCTACCCAAAAGGGCCCAAGAAACCATGACAAGTACAAAATGTCGCCCGAGCTGAATCTACCATCTCCATCAACAAAGTAGAAGAAGACAATGAGGATGACCTGATGGTCAGGAGGATCAACTTTGTAGTCCCCTCCAAGGATTTTTAAAAAGGAGCCCTTGGACGACATGAGATGCTCCCTCACAACCTGTACTTGTACCTATGTCCAGATCAATGGAAATTCCTGTTCAACTCATTGATCTCTCGTACACGTTGAAAACCATTGACACCTGCGCCCTTATTGACAGTGGTGCTGATATTTCCTGCATCGATTGGGGATTTGTCAGGAAATACAAACTCCCTACCACCTGTCTTCCCTCTCCAATCCACATCACAAATGTCAACTCCGAATTTGAAATGACCAAAGTGGCAGCAAGAACCAAATCAAACCTCAAAAGGTAATGGTAGTAGTAACCTTTACCAAGAGCCAACTAAGGGAATCCCCTAGGCACTAGGAGGGAGAACTTGCTGTATTGCACTTAGGCAAGTACTACTTCACAGTAGGGGAAGGACTTTGAAGAGATCAAGAATGGGGAGCCATTCCGGAGTCTTCTAGGTCTTATATACTAACTACATATGTGTCCGTGTGTATGTCTAATCTATAGATATAGTCCATCTAAGGGAAAGCTACATGCATCAGAGGCATGTAGGGCTGTGATCATGCGCATTGCACATGTATCAATGAAATAAGAATCAGAGACATGCTGCAAGCATGCTCATCAAGGGAAAGGCTGTGGCATAGCCAAGCAGCCATGAAAAAAAGGTGACGTCCTCAAGGCATCAGAATGGAAAGGAAGCATACCAGGGCTTCAGTGATCGTACATGCTACAAGCGCATGCAAAATGAAAGAGAAGTGCACTGCACTTCTGTGACTAGGAATGAGAGATCACAGATCTCTATGAGACAGGGGTTATGAGGTGTAGCCTCAGGGCATGGGATCTAGCCTGGATCATGTGACAGGTCATGTGATTGTACTTTAGGAAATCATCTAAGTCTGTTGAGGACTCCTAAGTAGTTGTCAAGACTAGGAAAAGTCGAAAATGATAGGATAGGGGCTGGGCTACGATTGTGTTCATAACAGAATTGACCATCAAAGGAGGAGTTAAATTCACTGCCACCCTCTACCTCCATATCCAAGGGCTTGCCCACAAAGTCCTTTTCTACATCATGGATTGCGGTTGCCAAAACATAATCCTTGGCCTTCCTTGGATGAAATATGCCAACCCTACTGTTACGGCCAGTACCATTTACCCCTATACATTCTGACACTTTTCGGACTTAGTCGTTTTTCCTTGATGGATCTTATCTTATCATGTCACATGACCTGTCACCTGACCTTATCCTTAGAATCCCTTTCGTGGTCACATGTCGAGTACATGTGGCTTGAGGCTAGACCTCACTACCTGTGCGCTCACAGCCTTCTTTAATCTCCGTGCTGTGTAGGGCTATGCTTGGCTATGCCGATGCCTCTTCTCTTCTCTTCCATATGATGCTGCGCATTCCTATGCTTGGCTGTGCCATAGCCTCGTCATTTCTGCTGCCTCGAGTGCAGCATGCATTCTGATGGAACATTCCACGTACAGTCTTGACAGTTATAGTACTATATCGGTAGATCCCTTACAATCATGTACAAATGGTAGAGTAGTATATAAACTCTCCGGGTACAAGGCTGGTTTCCCCAGTCTTGTTCTCTTGGAGATTTCCCACTGAGACAATCTCTTGGCCTGACCACCTCTCTACTTCTACATCAAGCTACCTTAATCGCAGTCTTTGATTCACTCATTGATTGTTTCTTTGGTCGTTTCACCTACCATCAATTGGTTCACCCAAACCATCTCAATCTCTGAGTCAACAGATCAATCCTGTGACCTCTACAATGACCACATTGCAGACACCACCAGAAGTGACGCCCACTTCCAGAAGGCCCAACCTCACTTCCGCCTTCCCCACCACACTAGTGTGAACACTATCACCGATGCCTGACTCTACGAGTACATGGAGAAGGACAACTTTCACAATGAGTTCACATTTGAAACATGGACTCACGACAACCATGCAATCCACCATATGATGTGATGCAGTTCCCACTTCATCTCCTGCTCCGACCCCCACATTGCACAAATCACCAATGCTACCAAACTCGCCATGGAAGCCAAGAAGGCTAAACCAAAGAAAACCCTCTCACCACAGTATGCGGAGTTCACTTCGGTCTTCTCGAAAGAAGCCACTGACCATGTCCCACCATCCCATTCCTATGATCACGAGATTAATCTTGATGAGTCATTCATCCTGAAAGTCGGGAAACTCTACTCCCTTTCCCCCAAAGAATGGAAGGCCATTGATGTCTTTATCGATGAAAACCTTGCCTCAGGCAAGATCCACCTGTCCAACTCCTCACAAGCATCCCTATTCTTCTTCGTGCACAAGAAGGACAGAGAACTCTGCTCCTGTCAGGACTATTGATATCTGAATGAACATACCATCCACGATGCCTACCCGCTACCCCTCATCCCTGATCCCCTGGATAAACCCCAAGGCATGCACAAATTCACCAAGTTTGACATCTGATGGGGATACAACAACATCTGAATCAAAGATGGACATCAATGGAAGGCTGCTTTTATTACTCACAAAGGCCTCAACACTGAATGCACCTGCCACATTCTCAAATGCATAGAGGAACTCAACCTCCACCTCAAACTTGAGAAATGCACCTTTACCACCAACAAGATCGACTATCTAGAAATGACTGTCTGACCAGATGAACTCACCATGGACCCTGTCAAATTAGATGGGATTGCATCCTGGCCCACTCCCACCAAGCTCAAGAACATCCAGTCTTTCCTTGGCTTTGCCAACTTCTATCGGTGGTTCATCCCTGATTATTCCTCCATCGCCTGCCCCCTCATTGACCTCACAAAGAAAACCTCACCCTGGGACTGGTCATCCCACTGCCAAGACACTTTCAACCACCTCAAGTGTCTTTTCCTCAACAAACCAGTCCTCTGTATCCCAGATCATGTCTCTCCCTTTGCCATCATCACTGATGCCTCCAAGTTTGCGTCTAGGGGCATCCTCCTCCAAACCGATTCCAACGGGGACTGGCATCCCTGCTCCTATCTCTTCCAGTTGTTCTCTCCCACTGAATGAAATTGCAACATCTATGATTGCGAACTCCTCACCATCATCCGTGCCCTTAAAACCTGGTGCCACTACCTCCATGGGTCACCACATCCTGTCCAGGTCTTCATGGACCATAAAAACCTTATCTATTTCCATGCCACCCAAACCCTGAACAGGCGCCAAGCCTGTTGGCTCTTGGATCTTGCTGACTTCAACTTCAAGCTGATCCATGTCCCCAGCAAACTCCTCACCACCCCGGACGCCCTCTTCCATCATCCCGACCTCACCCCTGATGATGACGACAATTCCAGCATCACCCTCCTTCCACTGTCCCTCTTTGTCCGCATCATTGACGCCTCCCTGGCTCACCATATCTCCTCCTCCTTTAAGGATGATTCTTTCGTCCTCCAAGCTCTTCAATCCCTCAACTCCTCAGTGGTCCCATTCCTCTGCTCCCGCACCTCATTCCAGGGGCATGTCTATGTCACCTCCACCGATGATTCCCTCTGCTGCTCCATTCTCGCCCGATGTCATGACCACTGTTACGGCCAGTACCATTTTCCCCTATACTTTCTGACACTTTTCAGACTTAGTTGATTTTTCTTGATGGATCTTATCTTATCACATCATGTGACTTGTCACCTGATCTTATCCTTAGAATCCCCTTCATGGTCACATGTCCAGTACATGTGGCTTGCAGCTAGACCACCTTAACCTGTGTGCTCACAGCCTTCTTTTAATCTCTGTGCTGTGTAGGGCTATGCTTGGCTATGCCAATGCTTCTTATCTTCTCTTCCATATGATGCTATGCATTCCTATGCTTGGCTGTGCCATAGCCTCATCATATCCGCTGCCTCGAGTGCAGCATGCGTTCTAATGGACTTCCATAGAACATTCTACATACAACCTTGACGGTTATAGTATTGTATTGGTAGATCCCATACAAACATGTACAAACCCTAGAGTAGTATACATACATATAAACCCTCCGGGTTCAAGGCTGGTTTCCCCAGTCTTGTTCTCTTGAAGATTTCCCATTGAGACAATCTCTTGGCCTGACAGCCTCCTCACATCTAGCATCAAGCCACCTCAGTCGCAGTCTTTGATTTATTTATTGATTGTTTCTTTGGTCGTTTCACTAGAATAAGACTACAAAACCTCACCTGTGCTCAGATGTTCCCCGCACCTGCTAGGTACGCAGACGACCACCGAGCTCTTCACTGAGCTGTGCTAGGTGTTGCGATATCCTTGACAATCTCCACCATCCCCTCAGGTTGTGAAGAGCAACAGTAAGAATACCGCGCTCGAGGTACCCCTGGACTTGCGTCAAGAACTAACCACTCTAGTGCTTAGTGTCTACAGGCGGATCAAGGAGATCCTTACGCAGCCTCTCCAGCTATTTAGAGGAGACAGACCGTGTGAAGGAGGAAGTGAGAGAACCATCGTTATCCACACCATCATTGATAGAAGGTCGAGGGTACACCACCATCGATGAGATCTTGAGAGAAGTATTAGGAGGACTCCCGGCGCATATCGCCTTACCTTATCTGAACCAGGAGTTCATAGAACTATACCAGGAGGCGATGGATGAGAACCACGCCAGGATCACCCACCACGAGTCAGAAGGAAGGCAGCTCACGCCAACCTCCAACTTCGATCTGAATGACCTCCCTCCCCTAGTTTACCCTCCTATGAGGACCCCCTCCCCTTACTACAATCCAGGTTACCAGACTGGACTCCCCTCTCCGCCATTTGGCTCCCCATTGTCGAGCCTTATGACATCCCCCATACCAGAGAACCGGTACATACCTACTATATGCAGACCCCGTCGGCAGTCCTGTTTGCACATTGCAAACTCAGAAAGGCAGAGGGTTGCAAGAGCTATGAGACAGCTACCTTACCTATGCCCCAAGACCTTGTTGAAGAAACCTTCGAGGAGTATCTAGCATGACACCTTTAATATATCTCTTTCTTCATCCTAATCTCTGCAATAGCCAATTTTCAGGACCAGATCAACCAGCTCGTTCAAATGGTGAACATCCAGTCTGCGCAAATACAAAACTTAATCAACGACAAAGCGTGCGTACAAGGGCTGCTCAAGTGAGCAGAATTAGAACTAAGAGAAACACAAGCATGTGTCGAAGACCTGTTGAAAAGGACGGGTGCACATAGAGCGGATGGGAGTGAGGGGGGGGACGGTGGGGTGCGTGTTAGCCTTATTCTGCTGACACGTGGCACAGCCGGCGACGTAAGAACAGACATATTGGGCCAGGCCGGGCCACCAAAACTCCGCGGCGACAAGCTGGCGGGTTTTAAGGTAGCCTGGGTGTCCGGCGGTCTCGTGATCGTGGCAACGGGCGAGGATGGAGCGGCGCAAGGCGTCATTGGTGGCGGGGACATAGACGCGTCCTTGAAAGATGAGGATGCCATCAGTAAAGGCCCAGTCAGAGGTGCAGGAGTGGAGGAAGGGGGCCACAGAGGAGTCCAGGGATTGGAGGGCCTGGAGGACAAAGGAGTTGCCCTTGGAGGATGAGGAGATGTGGTCGGCAAGGGTGGCGTCAATGACGCGGACAAAGAGGGAAGGAGGGAGAAGGGTAACACTGGAGTTGTCATCATCATCCAGGTGGAGATCAGGACGGCGGGAGAGGGCGTCTGGGGCAGCAAGGAGTTTGCTGGGGACGTGGATAAGTTTCAGGTCAAAATCAGCGAGGTCGAGAAGCCATCAGGCTTGGCGCCTGTTCAGGGTTTGGGCAGCGCGGAAATAGGTAAGGTTCTTATGGTCAGTGAAGACCTGGACAGGGTGCGACAACCCGTGGAGGTAGTGGTGCCAGGTTTTAAGGGCGCGGATGATAGCGAGGAGTTCGTGGTCGTAGATATCGTAGTTTCGCTCTGCAGGAGAGAACGACTGCGATAGGCAAGAACAGGGGTGCCAGTCCCTGTTAGAGTAGGTTTGGAGGAGGATGCCGCCAGACGCAAACTTGGAGGTGTCTGTGGCGATGGCAAAAGGGGAGGTATGGTCTGGGATGCGAAGGACCAGCTTGTTAAGGAAGAGATGCTTGAGGTGGTCGAAGGCGTCTTGACAATGGGATGACCAATCCCACAGGGAGGTCTTTTTGGTGAGGTCGATGAGGTGGCGGGCAATGGAGGAGTAATCGGGGATAAATCGCCGGTAGAAGTTGGCGAAGCCAAGGAATGATCGAACATCCTTGAGCTTGGTGGGGGCAGGGCAGGACGCGATCCTGTCGAGTTTGACAGGGTCCATGGCAAGTTTGCCAGGGTGGACGATCATGCCGAGGTAGTCTACCTCGTCCGCAGCGAAGGTGCACTTCTCAAGTTTGAGGTGGAGGTGGAGTTCCTCCATGCGTTTGAGAATGCGACGAGTGCGTTTGGTGTCAATCTCATTGTTCTTGGAGAAGATGAGGAGGTCGTCCATGTAGATGACAAGCCATCCCTCGGCGATGAGGTCTCGGAAAGAGTCGGTCATAAACCGTTGAAAGGTGGCGGGGGAATTGGTCAACCCGAAGAACATGACCGTGGGTTCGAAGAGGCCTTTGTAAGTGATGAAGGCGGCCTTCCATTGGTGTCCGTCTTTGATTTGGATGTTGTTGTAACCCCATCGGACGTCGAACTTAGTGAATTTGCGCACGCCTTGGAGTTTATCCAAAAGGTCAGGGATGAGGGGCAGCAGATAGGCATCATGTTACACTTGCTACGTAGCTAGCGTAGAGACCAGAGGGCACTCAAGGTCGTTGAAGATTCAAAGATGTCGTGGTATCGCTACACGACTGACTAGCCCCTGAAGAGGACAGCTAGGTTCGGAGATACGGCTTTGTTGGGCAAGCCGTTCGAAGATTACAACGATGGAGTTCGTCATTTAAAGAGGTTTATCCAGAGAGCATCAACTCAAGAGTATGACGAGGACTCAGAGATACGAGGACCAGAGGGGACGATGTATGAGCTAGATTCTGGTAGGTCTAACTTAAGGTACATTGAGGGTATCGAGAGGTTTATATATGGGGAGCCATTGTTCAGGGCAGGCGAAGTAAGTATATAAAAAGGGAAGTGATGACTCACTTCGTTCGTCATCAAAGAATGCGATGGAATCGCGAAGAACAATGACTCATTGGAAGTGTAAGCGTAAATGAGTAAGCGATGACGCGTACCCTTAGTAATACAGCTGCGCATTGGTAAGCACTAAATAAGCAGAAATGCGTAAGCAAGAATAAAGCGAGGAAAAAGAATGGCCTAAGCGGGGCTCAAACAGCGAAGGCTATGAGTGTCAGAGGAAAGGAAGAAAAGAATAGGGGCATAGAGAGGAATCGTAACATTACCCCCGTACTAGGGGTCAAGTCCACGACATAGACATCTTACAGATCAATAAACCTGGTGGGAGAGCCAGTGGTGTTGGCATAAGCCGAGTCATCCCAGACGTCTTCCTGGTCGATGGGGCCAGGAGATGGTGAGCGAGGGTGGCGAGCGCGACGAGGTGCTCCATAGGGGCGCATGCGGAAGGAGGTGGTGACCATGCGTTGTGGTCGAGGGGCAGGGATAGGCAATGCAGGAGCGGAGGAGGTAGACGACGAGGTGGTGGACCGTCTGGAGGAAACAGGGGAGACGATGATAGGGGGAGGAGAGCGAGCGTGTTGGGGGCGGGTGCGGAGGGGGCAGCGGGATTGGACATGACCCAGCGCCGGTTGGCGACAGAGGGGGCAGTGGTAGAAATGGCAGTTGATGCGTACATGACCCAACCGCGAACAAGTGAAGCATGCTTCTCCGAAGTGAGGGTGGCTCATGGGGAGCGGGGCATTTCCTTCGTAGCCGGTCCACCAGTTGTTGACTCTTTCGACGACAGCAAGTGTTTCTGGGTCAAGAGGAGAGGAGGAGGCGGACGGGGAGGAAGTTGTCACCAGATGATAGCGTTGAACATCCTCAGCGAAGTTGTCGAATTTTACCTGGTGCATTGCCTCAAGCAACTGTTACTTGAGAATTTCTATAGTCGCGCGGAGTGTGGAGTCGCCAATGGCGAGTGGGATGGGAGATTGACGGGTGTACATGATCTGGACTGCTGTCTGTGTGAGGAGCCATGCGGTGAGGAGGTGGTGGTAGGCGGAGTTCATGTCGACGTGGGCGTCGATGGTGCGGCGGATGGCGGTGTGTTTTAACAATCGTCAGAGGTGGGTCACTTCCTCTTCCGTAATTGGGTTGATGAAGGAGTGGGCGAGAGGAGGCACATCCACAGCAAGCACAGGAGGAGGAGAAGAAAGTCGGTTGACGAGAGGAATGTTTCCGACATGGGAGGGAGTGATGGGGGTGACATAGTCGCGCAGGTTCAAGAATTCTTCGAAGGTTGCGGCGGTGTCCCACGGAGTGTGGGCGATGTCTGAGCGGGCGTCTTCGTTATCCCCGAAAGGAGGGGAAGGGATGTTGATGGTAGAGGGGGGAAGGGACGATGGGGTAGAAATGGACGACAGCGTAGGGGGAGCAGTGAGGGGTGCGGTGACAACGGGGGCGGTGGCAAGAGGAGAAGTGGGACCAATAGACATTTGGATGGCGGAGATGGTGAGAGAGTGGGTTGAAGAGGGGAAGGCGGAGGGGTGACGCTTCTTATAGTCGTCGAGGAGGGACTTTGAATGTTTTAAGTTCTGCTCCGGTTCCCAGGAATCTTCTTCAGCCGAGTATCCCTTCCATCGGATCAGGAAGGAGCGGGATGATGGGCTCCCGCGATGCCATATGATCTTCTCAATTTCGTATTCTTCTTCCCCAGCGATAAGGTCAGGTGCTGGTCGGGGGAAGTTCGGGCCGTGGACGGGGTTTTCGCGATAGGGCGATAGGAGAGAAGTGTGGAACACGGGGTGTATCTTCCATGTGTTCGGTAGGCGGAGGCGGTAGGTGATCGGGGATAGGACGTCTGAGATAACAAAGGGTCCTTCCCGTTTTGGAGCGAACTTGGGATCGGCCACGAGGCGTTTCAAGTTCCGAGCTTCGAGCCAGACCCTGTCTCCCTTGGCGAAAGGGGTGAATGAGCGGTGATTGCGGGACGCCATGGCTTGGCGTGCAAGTTCATGGGCCGCGAGGGCCTCGTTGCAGGCGGCGGTGAGGGTTTTCATATGGGTTTCTAAAGCGGGAATGGATGTGTCGGGGATAACCGAGGGAAGGGCTTGGGGTTCGTACCCCATCATAAGGAAGAATGGTGATTGTCCGGTGACGGAATGAGGGCGATGATTATGGGTGAACTCCTCGTGTGGGATAAGTTCCGACCATGAGGACGGGTGGTTTCCGCAGAAGATGCGGAGGTATGTTTCAACCTCCTGGTTGACGCATTCCGTCTCTCCGTCCGTTTGCGGGTGGTACGTGGTGGAGAGGGCAAGGGAGTAGTTGAGGAGTTTGCCGAGCTCCCTGGCGAAGGCAGATGCAAATTGGGGGCCTCGATCTGAGATGATCTTGTCATAGAGGCCGAATCTCGTGAAGACTTTGAGAAAAAAGAGAGTGGCAATGCCCTCGGCAGTGATGGTTTTCTTCGTGGGGCAAAGAATCACCCCCTTAGTAAGCCCATGGTCGACCACGACCAGGAGAGAATCAAAGCCATCGGAGAGGGGGAGATCGGTGATCAGGTCACAAGAGACCTGTTGGAACGGGCGAGTGCATGAGGAGCGAATGGGGGTGAGCAGGGGAACAGTCGGGTGAGTGTTGGACTTATTTTGCTGGCACATAGCACAGCCAATGACATAGGAGCGGACGAATTGGGCGAGGCCAGGCCACCAAAATTCCGCAGCGATGAGTTGTCGGGTTTTCAGATAGCCGGGGTGGCCGGCTGTCTCGTGATCGTGGCATCGTGCGACCACGGAACGACGGAGGTCCGAGTCGGGAGGGACGTATACACGATTTTGGAAGGTAAGGACGCCGTCTGTGTAGGCCCAATTGGAGGTGCGGGAGCGGAGGAAGGCGGGGGCATCGGAGCCCATGGCATTGATAGCTTTGAGGACAAAAGGGTCCTCCTTTGAGTGGGTGGAGATGAGGTTGGCTAACGTGCCGTCGACGATGTTAATAAACATGGAAGGAGGGAGGAGGGTGACTCCCTTGTTGTCAGAGGCATCGGGAGGAAGGAGGTCAGGGCGGCGTGAGAGGGCATCTGGGCCGGCTAGGAGTTTGCCAGGAACATGGATCATCTTGAGATCGAAATCTGCAAGATCAAGGAGCCAACGGGCTTGTCGGCGGTTTAAGGTTTGGGCAAAGCGGAAGAACGTTAAGTTCTTGTGGTCGGTGAAAACTTGAACGGGGTGTGCTGCGCCATGGAGGTAGTGACGCCAGGCTTTGAGGGCACGGATGACCGCAAGGAGTTCTCGGTCGTAGATATCATAGTTGTGCTCTGCCGGGGAGAAGGACTGTGAGAGGTATGAGCAGGGGTGCCAGTCGCCGTTGGCATCGGTCTGGAGGAGGATGGCTCCGGATGCATATTTGGAGGCATCGGTGGCGATGGCGAAGGGAGCCGAGTGGTCAGGGATGTGAAGGACGGGTTTAGCCAGGAAGAGGGCTTTTAGTTTGTCGAAAGATCATTGGCATGTAGGTGACCATTCCCATGGGGAGGTTTTCTTGGTGAGGTCGATGAGAGGTCGGGCAACAGAGGAGTAGTTAGGGATGAATCGTCAGTAAAAATTGGCGAAGCCTAGGAAAGAAGGGACGTCTTTGAGCTTCTCAGGGATGGGCCACGAGGTGATGCTGTCAAGCTTGACAGGGTCCATGGCGAGTTGGCCAGGTTTGACGATCATTCCGAGGTAGTCGACCTTGGGGGTGGAAAAGGTACATTTCTCGAGTTTGAGGTGAAGGTCGAGTTCCTTCATGCATTCTAAAATGCGACGAGTTCGTTCAGTGTGCGTTGCTTCATTGGGGGAGAAGATAAGGAGGTCGTCCATATAGATGACGAGCCATTCTTCGGCGATCATGTCTCAGAAGGAGTCGCTCATGAAGCGTTGGAATGTGGCGGGCGAGTTAGTGAGCCCGAAAAACATGACTGTTGGCTCGTAGAGTCCCTTGTGGGTAATGAATGCGGCTTTCCATTGATGGCCGTCTTTGATGTGGACGTTGTTGTACCCCCAAGTAACGTCGAATTTGGTGAAAACCTTGGCGTTGCCAAGTTTGTCGAGGAGGTCGGAGATGAGGGGGAGTGGGTAAGCATCACGGATGGTGTGTTCATTGAGGTATCGATAGTCCTGACAAGGACAGAGTCCGCCATCTTTCTTGTGAACAAAGAAGAACGGGGAGGCCTGCGGGGAATTCGAGGGGCGAATCTTTCCTGAGGCAAGGTTTTCATCGATAAAGGCTTCCGTGGCCTTTTTCTCATCAGGGGAAAGGGAGTAGAGTTTGCCCACTTTGGGCGAGAAGGAGTCGTCGAGGTTGATCTCGTGATCATAAGGTCGCGAGGGAGGGACGTGATCGGTGGCTTCTTTTGAGAAGACTTCGGCGAAGTCGGCGTATTCTGGGGGAAGGGTTTTCTTGGGTTTGGCCTTTTCAGCGGCCATAGCGAGGGCGGTAGAGTTGGTGAGGGCGGCGATACGAAGGTCAGAGACGGGGATAAAACGAGTTCCACATCGCATGATGCGGTTGAGCATATGGTTCTCCTTGGTGCAGGTGAGGAATTGTTGCTCGGACTCTTTGTCTAAGTAGTCGAAGAGACGAGCATCGGTGATGGCATCCACATTGATATGTTTTGGGCGTTGTGGAGCGGGGGAGTATTTCGGGAAGTGTTTCTCGTTCTTTTCTACGTTGGTGGCGTAGGTTTCATAGAGTTCGCGAGATTGGTCGGTGGATTCCTGGAGGGAGATGGTTTGGTCCTTCCAGTTGATCAAGGGGTTGACAGTTCGGAGCCAGGGTGCCCCGAAGATAATGTTTTGGCGACCGCAGTCCATGACGTAGAAGCGAACCTTGTGGGTGATCCCTTCGATGCCGACAAAGAGTTCTGAGATAAAGCGTACCCCTCCCTTGGCGGTGAGTTGGTGGTTGAGGTTATGGATACGGAGGGGTTTTTTGAGGCGGGTGAGAGGAAGTCAATTGCGTTTGGCGAAGCCCCAATTGATACAGGAGATGTCGGTGCCACTGTCGATGAGGGCGCGGGTGTCGATGGTTTTTAATGTGTGAGAGGGGTTCAAGACTTGGATTGCGATCTCCATAGCATCAGGAACTAATGATACATCAACACGTTGTACAGAAGGAACATCTCGTGTCGATCGAGGGTTCCATTTCAAAAATCCTTCTTAGGGCGAATGAAGTTGATGCGACGGGCCATGAGATCATCGTCGTCATCATCGCAGGTCTCCATCTTTGGGAGGTCTTCTTCGGCTGAGGTCACTTGCTGGACCGTCTTGTTTTTCTTTGGAAATTGAACCGTGCATTTGTCGGCGCGGTGTCCAGGCTTCCTACATTGGAAGCAACATCCTTCAGCAGCGCACTTCTTGCGCTCTTCGGGAGTGAGTTTTGTGGGAAAGGAGATGGAGTCTACATCCATAGCGTCAGGGTCTCGGGTAGAAGTCGAAGAGCAGGGAATTGGGGGAGGTGCTCTCTGTTTAGCGGGGACGGCAGCATATCGATCCATGGCGAGGGATTGTTCCCATCGAGATTGGAGCTCGAGGGCTTTTGCCATCCATTCCTCAAGAGTGGTTGGTACGGTGGTCATGCAGTAAATATCGCGACGGAGCTGCTTTGGGATCCTGATAGCGTACTGGGTGATTAGGACATGTTGGTCCGTAGATTTGGCGAGGGCAACCGTCTGTCGGAAGAGGTTGTTGTGGCGAGAGATGGTCTGCAAGAGGGGTTCTCCGGACCGTTGTTCGGCGCGAGTGGTGGCGAGCCATGTGACGGCATCGTTCTGGGCGGTAGCAGGGATGAATGATTCCGTGAACTTGGTGATGAACGAGTTTAGGGTGCCGAATGTTTGTGGTACTGCGTCGAGTGCAGCGTTCCTAAAGGTGGTGGCCCAAGTGGCCGCGGATCCCTCCTTCATATAGGAGAGGGTGAAAGCGACCTTTCGGTCGTCGGTGTCGTAGGTGTCGGCGTTGATGAGGAGGTATCCTCGCACCTGGGAGAGCCAGTTTTGGGCCTTGGCAAAGTC
>JBBPLP010000618.1:0-16015 GCA_038089875.1 Fistulinella prunicolor
AGAGATTTGCATGTACGCGCAAGGTTTAGAAGATCTACGGGGTGAATGTACTCGGCAATCTAGCGTCAACGCACCGTCAACAAAGGGCTCGGAAAAAAGGGAGGAAAACTACGCACAAGAAAAAGCACGTCAAGATTCAACTGGGGTAGTTCGACTGGCTTTCCACGACGCCGCCTCTTGGGAGCTGCTAAATCCTTGGACCGAGGGGTTTTGGTTGGTTTTGACCTGGAAGTACTGTTTCCCGGAAGAGGGCGGATGATGGCGTCTTTCTGGGGCACTGTATCGTCGGTGGGGCCAGACCCCGCCCCGATTCTCTTTGTGGCTGACCTTGTCTGCATCGTACAAGTTGGTGAAAAAAAGGCGTGTTCCTAATTGTTTTTTCGGGGGCGCGACTGATCATCCACCCACGGGATCGCTCCAGCATGATATGATGTGCAAGGGCGTTTCATGTTCTGCAAGGTACACAGACAGCTGGTCTGTGTTTTGATATTCAGACCCAAACTTGTCAGAGATCGTGGCCGAAGAAGTCTAATCGACGCCTAAGGTAAACGACGACGTAGAGATTCACTCACTGTGGGCCCAGAAGGAATGCCAGGATCGAGTGAAACGAAATCCGATGTTTCACGAAATGGCAACGACATGAGGTACCGTTTATCCTCAGACTCGTATCATGTCATTGGACTGCCCCGAACAACACATGTGAGACCTGCTTATACTCCTGCATGCATGTGTTTTCCGCACTGCCGGTTTCTCAACTAGGGCAAGGAATTGGTACTGGATAACATACCTGTCGCGATAGACGCTGCGATGGCCATGGAACGCACCACTCGGGAACGCAATGACGGTATGGACAACTGGGGTTTGACAAAGGGTCGTGGTATAGTGGCAGAAGAAGAGAATGGGATGATCTGAGTCGATGTACGTTTTGCAGTCATTCCGTAACAGCACAAGTGCACGACTACCGCATACAATATTCGATTGATCGTGGTCTACAGTCTCCGCGGAAAGGACCCCAAAAATACAGCACGTATCCATAACTAGTTCGTGGTTCCGCAATCCCCCGAGGAGCCAAAACGCAAGACAGGTAAGAATACGCAAAAAGCGGGGATACGTCCCGCAAGCTAGAAGCTGTTGGCGATGTGCCTGCCTCAACATCCTCGGGTGAAAAACACTTTGAATGCTTCGAGTGCTTCGAGTTGTGTCGGCCCAACGAGAAGCGTGATGAAGGCATTATGGTCGATGTCGGAGAGAACTTGGACGACTCGACCGGGATGTCGAAGTGGCGTGGGAGAGGGTTTAAAGAAAGATGTTCATGAAATTTGGAGCTCATCACAGAGGGTAGCAAGGATATCACGAAACAGAGGGAGGTGAACAACGATAAGCACAAATAGTTTTCTCCCCATTTAGTAAAAAGTTCGTGCGATTGCCACTTCCTCGCCCTCAGCAAAACTACCATCGCCCGCCTGACTCACCAAGTAGAAACGATAACAACAAGTAAGAAAACGAGACCAAGACAACAGTGATGTTAAGTTTTTGATGTCCATACAACACACCTGGGTTGCTTCTAGTCTGATAGATGAGTGGCGATGTGAAAGGACTATCCATTAAGCGGCGATAGAAACGGTAGACTTGGTCTCATTGTTCTTCCCTGCTGCTTCCACATCTTGAATGGCCTGCTTCGTCGCCTGCAGATCCTTCATTTGCTTTCTGATTTCTCCTTTACATTATCTGTCGTCCCCACCGCACCATTATTTGGTTGGTTAAACGTCATACTTCGATGGTTGCTTCCACCCATAATCCCGGTCTCGGGTGTTGTCACGCTGACCAGCGGCCCGTTGGCAGATAACCCATGGTACATAGGATGACAATGAATGCGGGGCCTTCTGGGTGTCACTGGAACACACGAGTGCGTGCTGCGCTGAAACGGCACTATTGGTTAAAGTAGGTGTTGATCGGACGTGAGAGGTGCGAATAAGGGCGGTTGGGTCGGGTGCAGGAAGCACCTCGGACAGCGCGGTGTGGGGATGAAGGTGTGTTGAAGGTGGCCCCGAAGTTTGCCATCTACGAGTTGAATGAACTAAGCTATTAGAGGAACGTGGCAAGAGAGGTGATATTGTTTACTTACCAGGCGTGTTGACTCGGACGGCCGGCCCAACATATGATTTGATACAATCCTTATCTGCCCATCTCGTATCCGCAAATCTGGTTCCCGCTGACTTGCAGGACGTCCTCGATATGAACGAGCACTTGACGCCATAACCTATAACCCTACAGAGTGAATAAAATTGTGACATACGCTGGCTACTAACATGTGTCATCAAACCAACGATAAACCAAACTAGGTGAACAGAGACATGACTGAGCATAGGAATCCAATACGAGCACTGACCAAGACTTGCCCAGATGAAGATACATGCCCCAAATACGCTACCGTCGCCCACCCTTGATTATCCTGACCCCCGTCATGTCATCCTTTGCCACGTCTCGCTCGAGATCGACCGGGTCCGCATCTGCGTCGTTCGAGGTCAATGCGGTCGTCGTCGGCCCGTCACCGCATCCACAGTCGTACTCCGCGTCCAGTTTCGAGCAGTCAAATGTCGGCTTCCCGAGCCGCACATTGACCTCGTTGTGCACCGAACACAACCTATCATGCGCATCGTCTCAACTGGTCATATCATGCATCCCGCTACCAACGACGTACCATAGACTCGCGGACAGACGCGAGGCCGTCTGTATAAGAGAGAGACAACACGGTCGTCACCACCGAGTTCTACACACCTGACCACGCTGACACGCACCTGTGGTGGAAACATTTTTAACAAAGCTTGAAATTCGGCGGCGCATTCACCACAGGGATAGAGGCGAGCCGTGAGGTGCATGTACGACTCCAACGCGTCCCGTTCGTCCGGTGTTGGATTCTGAAAACGAGAGGTGGAACACCACGTCAGGTCATCAGGCATCCGTGATCCGCCCGCAGTGTGAGCGGGGAATATACTAGGAAAAACGTACCTCGGGGTACCGCAACGTCATGGTGTGACTACCCATCAAGAGGAAAAAACGGCCCAATCAGAACACTACCAAGGAAAGTTATATAAAAAATGGAGAACGTACAGCAATTTCCACGTCGAGCGTCCCAGTTCGGCCCTACAACACAACGTGAGCGTCAGCAAACAAGAGAGACGGGATGACTGAGAGCCAAGTAAACCAACGTACTTGGCCGTCTCGTTCCCCAACTTGGGCATGATGACGCCCCCTTGAGAGCCCTTTCCAATACCTTCGCTGTCGGTCCACCCCACGCGCGTCTTGGCTGGATAGGGAAGGATGTGCACATCCTTTTCGACGCCGTCCCCGCTGAAAAACTCGCCCGTCCATGGGTCGATGTACGCACGTGAAGGCGGGTGGAGGAAGGCCGCCGTGGCGAAGAGGAACTGTGAGCGGCAGTGAGCGGTGTTAGAGTCGGACCAAGAGGTGGAGTGGCATGGCTTAGGATAGGACTGAGATACGTACGAGGACGACGATGATGGCGAAAAAGGAACGCGCGAATCGAGAGATCATGGTCTGAATAGAGAACGCACAATACAGATGAGATTGGTAGAGCCAGAGGACAATTACGTCGTTTATGGACTTCCTGCCACGAGGGTACTCGCACCGCAAGGCACTTTTTGAAAACATCATTTTATACAGCTACAGTATGATGTCAATGAAGAAGAGTCCAGACTCCCTACGCTGCCCTCTAAAGTAAGAAAAAATGTCACTTATTAAAAGACAGTTAAGAAAGGGTAGACCTATAGAACCAATGAACCAGTATTGCTACAACAGGGGTACAGGATATATGAATGTCCGTGTAAAGAGTCTATAAGCACCTTGTCAGGGGAACATGCCATGATGAAGAGAAAACGTCACGTCAATGTCATCAGTAACAATAATCGCATCCAACGCCATTCATCGTGTCGTGGTGGTGTTCTGACACACGCCACACCCAGCGACACCGATCGTCGTATTTTGCACGGAACACTGTTGGAGCGTTCCAGCTGAACATGAAATACTTCCACCAAGTCCCACGTTCCCATTCACTTTCAGAACCTGTAACGTGCTCGGGAATGTAGGCACGGTGCCAGTGAGGTTGTTGGAACCGAGCAACAGTTGAGTGAGCCCCTTGAAAGACGACAACGTGCTCGGGATAGAACCTGTGAGCGAGGTGGATGTAAGATCGAGGGTCTGCAGTGAAGCGGCGAGCGACGAAGACGCTGCAAGTGTCGCAAGCGGAGACGGGGATAACGCTTGAGAGTTGACCAGTCTACGTAGCAGTGAGTCCAGAGATGATTCACAATTCAGACAATTGATGTCACTTACAGATTCTGCAGTTTCGTAAGACTAGTCAAACTACTCGGAAGAGTAGAACCCATCTTCGAATTACCGACCAGCTCCAGGGTGGAAAGCTGCGTAAGGCCTGGCGAGGCAAAAAGTGAGTTGGGCAGCGCTGTGATGGAAGTGGCCTCGAGGTGAAGACTCGTAAGAGATGTCAGATTAGTGAATGAACTTGGCAGAGATCCAGCTACAGGAAAGAAAATTTAACAACACGGAGGATCGACGAGAAACACGATCTTACCAGGTATCGTGTTCCCCCCAACGACTTCAAGAGTCTGCAGAGCGGTCAAACCACCGATTTCATTCGGCAGTGCAGCCGGTACTCCAGGATAAGTAAGTTGCCTAAGCCACCACGATGAGTAAGCTCCCGCGCAACGGCAACATGACTTACAATGATGCAACCTGTCCCGAACTATCACAACTAACGCCCGTCCACGTACAGAAATTGACGTTTTGGACCCAACTGCCGTTTCCGAGCGTCGCCTGCCCTTGCGTATTCGCGGTATCATAGATGGCTTGGAGACCACAGAATTGGATAGCACTATTAATCACTTGGGCATTCTGATAATTCGCTGAGCTGGACGTATAGGATGAAGGCACAGCCTGGAGTGCAGAAAGGCACGTTGAACATGGATAAGCACTGGGAGAGGAAGGTGCATTAAGAGTATATTGAAAGAGACATTGCTCCGCATCCGCTGAAAGTGCGGAAGGAGTATACGTCGTTTGATTCGTAGAAAGCGAGAGGACGCGGACGTTGAGAAAGATGGTATTCCCGATTAATAAAAGAAGGACGATGATGAGTAGGATGAGGAGACACCGCGACCGGCGTTGTTGTTTCCTCACGCGAGCTTCGTATTTGGGGTCGTGGAGCTGACACGGACAGCGTCGCTTCTCAATGTGAAGCGGTGGCCACTGTGACAGAGGTGGATCCTGTACAGAGACCATACCTGGCGCAGTAGTGTTGAGCGTCCGAAGGTCAAAGAAGAGCTTCGTAAATCTGTCCCGCAGGCTAGAAGCTGTTGGCGATGTGCCTGCCTCAACATCCTTTGGTGAAGGACACTTTGAATGCTTCGAGTGCTTCGAGTTGTGTCGGCCCAACGAGAAGCGCGATGAAGGCATTATGGTCGACGTCGGAGAGAACTTGGACGACTCGACCGGGATGTCGAAGTGGCGTGGGGGAGGGTTTAAAGAAAGATGTTCACGAAATTTGGAGCTCATCACAGAGGGCAGCGATGGTATCACGAAAAAGAGGGAGGAAGGAAAGAAGTGGTGGTGACAACCAAGTTATAAGTAGATGAGGCCATTGCGAGCAACCGACAGAACAATGACTCGGAACGGACTTAATAACACAATAAGGGCTAATCCAAATATGGTAATCAATGATTGTAGCGCTCATTGGCAACTCCCGGACCTGTCAGCGCTTTCGGAACTTCACTTGTCCGTCTTCCTCAACCATTTCCACTTCGACTTCCTCACCAATTCCCAAGCTTGTAAAATGTACACCTTCTTTGATGTCGGCTGCATCCACTTCATGACTGCATGTGCATGTGTCATTAAGAGCGCCATCCTGCATGCACAAGACCGTCGATATAAATGCTCACCAATGCTTGAAGTGACCTTCCATGTCTCCGCGATACAGGCCATCCCCAACGTGAGGCAGGCATAATATGCATCGGTTTAGATGGGAATTGGATGGTTTCCGGTCGACGGACTCGGCAGCCTCAATCAAGTGAATGTATTCATCGTTAACGAGCTGCCAGCGTGGTGACTCTGAGAGAGGCGTGAGCCAACGCCCTTGATGACTCCAACAAGCATGTATCATCTATTGCTCAGCATTCAGCGCCAAACCTCGTGAATAACGCCGCTCGGGAAAGAAAAAGACATACCGCAGTCCTCCAGTTCACGACAACAGGGTATGGTTTCTTGCAACACAAGCACTTCAATCGAGCATTCCGACTGTCCATATCGTCCATGGTGGCCACATTGGGATCCAGCCCGCATGCATGAACAATATAGGGGGCTTCATGCAAGAAAAGGATATTAAATCGATCCTGGATAGACCCAGTGCGTCTCGAGGCATCCTTGTCTTCAGTGGGGTAACTGTAAAAACGCATTGAAGCCGAAAATATTTCTGAGTAGGTAAAAACGCCGTGACTGGAACCTGCATAAAACAAAGCACTGGCTAGCCGTAGCTTGTTTAGGTCCGCTTGGTACACTTCTACTTGGTCTGTACTGTTTGACGCTCCGTCCGTATCACGGGAGGTGTCTCTCAGAACCAAGTCAGAAGGGATTTTTACCAGCATAGTGAGTTCCACGTCGAGCTGTTTCCTCCACTTGTCAACTAACACAGGTAGCTGCGCAAATGCAGGTGCGAATGGATCATCACCCAGCTGAGTTCCTTCGGGACTCTCGATGATGGCTTCAAAGGGAGGGAAACAAGCGAGATCGATGACATGTGGGAGGAGATCAAAGCTTGGTTTGTCTGGTGAGCGGTGTGTCACGTAACGCTTGTAGTCGGACCCCAATGTGGATCGACGCGGTAAGTAAACGACCGCAGCCAATCGCAGTTGTCGGTGGTGGTTCATGGTTTCGAGCCACCCAGGTAACATCCGATCCCATTCTATCGCATCATGATCAATTCCGGGCTAAAGGTTATTCGGTAAGGTCTGACCTCTATCGGTGAGCGGCTTGGATGTCTTTTTTCTGGGCTCTCGAAAACTGTCTGGGCCAAAATAACTGATCTCGCGTTCGTATCCAAGTTGCTTAAGACGCTCCAAAATGCTGCACCAATATGATATGAGAACGGTAGCCATCAACAAGAAAGGCTAACCTTTCGCCTCGCTCCTGCCGACGTTCTCTCAACTCATCTCTGCGACTCTCTGCCATCATGCTCTGCCATTCTGCACATTTTCTGGCGTGCTGCCACAAAACATGTCAGAGATACTACTAAAAGAAGAGAACGCAACAGACCTTAAATATATCGTTATAGTATTTCCGCTTGTTAGCGAGAAATTGCTCCTTATCGGAGGATTGTTGATACTCCTGCACCCACGAGTCTATTTGGTCTTCATCAAACCTCATGCATAATTCTGTAAATGTTGTCTAGAAATGCGACTCATGGAATAATAATGCGACAGACTTTTATTTATTGTGATACTTTCCCCAATCGGGTAGATTGTGTTCCAAATGGCCCGAGGGAAGGATTCAAGACAACAGAATCTAACCTCGTCTGTGAACACGAAGCCTGTGGTAAAATATGGAATATTACCTTCCAACTCTGCATTCCGGACAATACCTTCGGCGTATGTACCAGAAAATGACTGGCGTGTACTTTCCACAGGCCTGTGCTATGTTTGAGAGTATTTCAAGACATGAGAGATGCCTGTACATACGTGACAGCGAGGATAAAACGCGAGATTTGCGTACGCCGGTTCGCTCAAGTCAGCCGGACAATCCGGCAGGCCATTAACTTGACGGCGAGCAGCCTTCCAGATGAATACCGATGATTTGGACATCAGGGTGCTTCGGAAAGACTTGCATGTACGTGCAAAATTCAACACGTCCATGGGATACAAGAGAGAAAAGATCTAGAATTGTTACCCCCTTAGCACGGAGTCGAATTGATAACCAAAATACTTGATCCACGTACGAGAAACAACACGTCAAGATTCAATTGGCATATATCGCCGGGCTTCCCTCGACGCGACTTTTTCTGCAGTTTCCCTGAACCTTTTCGTCGACGTTTCTTGGTTGGCGGCGGGGAATCATCGCGCGGAGGAGTGTTGTCGGACTCCTGTGGAAGCCCCCCGTTGTTGTTATCAACCTGTCGTCCCGACTCGAGTCTCTTGCCAGTTGATCTCGTCTGCACCATGGTGTGAGTCCAAGAAAGAGGGATGTTTGTCTGCCCGGTCGCCGCTTTATAGTGTGTTGGCAAAGTCCACCCCTTAATTGAGGGAAAGGCAACTTCCACACTTTCATGTACGCTTACATGATCGCTCTGTCCCCTTTCGGGTCCATGTCACGTTAGGCGTCACCCCAG
Source organism: Fistulinella prunicolor (assembly GCA_038089875.1). Classification (NCBI taxonomy): domain Eukaryota; kingdom Fungi; phylum Basidiomycota; class Agaricomycetes; order Boletales; family Boletaceae; genus Fistulinella; species Fistulinella prunicolor. The sequence continues at coordinate 8,408 of JBBPLP010000618.1, forward strand.
TACTCTCCACCGGCGTCCTTACACGCGGCTCGGTCACCAACAGGCGCTGTGTCTAACCAGTAAATTTGCGGAAGAAAGCATTCATCATTTACCAACTCGGTGTGACAAGATTATAACTGGTATTCTTCCAATGTCCATTTTCATCATTTGGAATCAACTTCGTCGACTACCCTCTGATAAAGGTAAATAGATGCCGAGCCGCACCCTTTGCCTTCGCTGCAAGTGGTTTCCCCACGTTTGTCCGTCAAGAACATTCGGAACCTGTTATGACAAACGCCGAGTCATTGTCCTCAGCCGACCCGGACCCAGGATATCCACCGATCTCACCCGGATAGTTTATTGTTCCAGAGAAAGGAAAAGTGGACAGTGCAAACTTTCCCTTTGCATTGGGTTGACACGAGTACTCTTGATCAATTGAAGTGCACCTGACCGAAAAAGCGCACCAAAGTTCTAGACACGACAAAGCGGGACCAAGTTTATCAGCCCATCCTGATATTCGTGGAGGGTGTAAATCCGGCAGCCAGAAATCCCACGGACCTTGATCTCGTCACTGCCCAAGCGATTTCTTGTAGTGGGTGCGAGTACATGACGACTCACAAGGTCGTTCGAAATGAGGTGGGCGGAAACGCGTACGGTTGAACGTTGGCGAATGGCTAGGGCAGTATCGGATGGGTCCAAGAGGTACGCTTTCCATTATCGGGTCAAGTCAGCGTCAGCTGAGCGAGCGATCAGGGTATCGCATTTTGAAACGAGAAGCTTGAATTTGACGACGAATTCATTCCCACTGGTAGATTCAGTACTCAGTACCCAGTGCGAGAACAGCTGCATCATGCTGCGATCATGATCAGTGGGTAACCTAGCGAGGACCAGACAAGACCAATATTCCAACCGCACTCATAACCAATCCGCATATTGGCCGATGTCCGAATTGAACCGTCTATAAACACATAATTCAACTTCATCTCCCAATCGCCATGTCTCTTGCAGAGCAACAGGGACATGAACAAACCACTTCGGTCAGCTTCGTCATTTATTGGTATGAAATCATATATATTTATGTTTACTTCCCATGATTGACCCTGCCGCAGTTTTCTGTCGGTGGCAAAGTGGGGTGCCTCACCCCTGGGCGCTGCAGACAGAGATCCACCAATTTGGATGTCTGCATATCTGATAGGTTACCTCACAGAACAAGTCGGCGGGCCGCATTGATAGAACTGGGTGGACAACATGATCAGAGAGGGGCTCTGTCTTGCTTGAGACCGTTAAACAGCCGCATCACCTTTACTCATTTAATATTTACCAGAAAGTTGCTTGGGAGTAGCGAGTTGGCATGTATGTAACATGAAAGATAGTAATTTCAAAAGGCACAGACAGGAACCCAGCGTCCAAATGCCAAGCTCTGCCTGTCAGGTGCGTCAGACTGTCATCAGACATTCACTGCGGATCCGAAAGCCAAAGTGCCCAAATGAATGTTCAGGCTAATGTTGGTTCGCCTGGTCGTGACTCATCGCGTAAAAAGGCCACTCTGTTTCGTCGTCTGACGGTCTTGGCATCGTGCAGGTCAGAAGTATCTTCCCCAGCCAGACTTCGCCGCAGCCTCATGCCTATGTTGTGTTACTGCGGCACCATTGCGTCATAGCCGAAGTTTAATATAGAAAAGGGGTGCTGCGGCCTGGCCTCGTTTCCACACTTCAGCCCATATATCTTGACCGTCTTTTCCCGTTGTTTAGACGAACCACTTCTCATGGATACTTTGAAAGTTGACCCTTACTCCGATGCGCCAGACAGCCTCGAGAAAGGCTATCCAGCAGCCCAACCCTTAGTGCACTCCGGAACGTGCCATGCTTGCTCCGCGCAGCCTGCTCGAACCCCTCATCGTCGATCCTTTTTCAAGCATCCCTTGATCATTTTCGGCACCGTGGCCCTAACCTGGCTTGTGTTGTCATATGGGAAGTCCGCCTTTGGCCAACTTCCACGTCACATAGAGGTATGCCGGAATCGTGCTCGGTTTATTCGTCTGTGTCACTAACATCCTTCTCACAGCACTGGGAAACTGGTAAAGGGGGACGTCCGCCGCGTCCACCGCGTCCACCGCGACCACCACCACCACCTTCTCCGCCATCCCCTCCTGTTCCTCCCCCTGCAGACGGAGACATTGACCAATGCGTGGACAGTGCAAATTGGACTTATTACGACCAGCCGCCTTGGGCGTCAGATTACCCCTACGGGGCTGAGACGACTTTCTCCCTTCCACTCGATTCGGACGTCCTCTCTCTTGTCTCTAAGGGCAGATTCCAGCACGGTATCGTCAACATCGAACAGTCCTCGGAAATCGCCGATACTGTGGATGTCCTTGTTCGGGTTGCTTACCGCCATGACGAGATGTTGGAACACGCTACTGTCTGTCAAACTGAAAGGGCGGACAAAGAACATGGCGTTGGCATATTCGTTCGTTATCGCCCTCTGATTCTATCGAACCTACGTTAACTCGCCTTTCTAGACCCCCAAGTTGCCTCGCATACCCTATGACAGGCTTCATCACCAACTTAAATTTGACATTAATCTGACTCTACCCGCAGGGACTGGGGGTCCCCTGGCAGTGAAGAGGCTTGAGACCGCGTTTCCGGATTACAGTCAAAACGTAGCGGACCTGCAGAAGTCTGTGGTTTTTGATAGCATCTCTCTCTGGTCTGCCAATGGCGAGCTGAGTATTCAGGTAGGCATACGATGATTGATGTTTGTTCGTAATTCTGACCTTGCCGTCAAGTCTATCACATCCGAAATCGGCCAATTTACCTCGTTAAATGGCGGAATCGACGGTCACTTCAATGCCCTGTCCTCCCTCAACTTGCACACTGTGAACGGCCCCATTGTACCGACAGTGAATGTGCTACACCGTCAAGGTGCAGATCCATCCCATCTCTCCATCCACACCATAAACGGGTATGCCGATTTTCACTGTTTGCACTGTACGGTCAAGTACTGAATTTGGGATTTCAGCGAGATTGATGCAGAGGTCTCGCTCGCCTCGGACGCGTCGACTGGAGGAGAATTCGAGGTCGATGCAGTATCAAAGCGCGGGGATGTTGGATTAAAGTTTGCCCACACTTCGGTCGACTCTGTCTTGCGAAGCCGCGCCGAAGCGACCGTCGGCAGTGTCGAAGTGGAGCTTGACAGTGCCTTTGAGGGTACCTATTCTCTTCAGACCAAGTTGGGCTCAAGGCTCGTGGAACAGCTCGATGTGGAGGACCCTGCAGGAAAGGGTCGTCATCGTGTGATTTCGCAAAACAAGGGGATTGGGTACGTGGAGGGAGAGGTGAAGTGGCTGGAGAGCGATGGAGGTAGCTCTGGAGTTGAAGGGAATGTTGTTTTGAAGGCTACGATTTCTTCTGTGAAACTCATCGTTTGATCGACTCTGTATTTTTCTGTATTGTTTTCTTGTCGGTTGATTATGTCAATGATGAAGACCGATGCCCTACCACCAACGCAAGAAGTGAGACCGACGAACCAGTGACTCCTGGGGAGTTCTCCTCGTCCACATCGTTGTAAAGCTGGATCATCCTCGGTACCGTGGCTCTGACTTAGTATTATGAACTACCACCTTGGGCGACAGATTACCCCTACGGGGCTGAGGCATATATCTACCTCCCGCTCAATTCAGACGTCCTTGGTGGCTTCCAGCACGGCGGTCACATCAACATCGAAACGTCCGCGAATATCACTGATACGGTGAAATTTCTCGTTCGAGCTTCGCATATGAGGATTCCTTTGGACGTAGTGTTGGTTGTCTGATTGAAAAAGTGGATAGAAAACATGGCAATGGCATATTCATTCGTTATGGCCTCTTGTTCCACCAAGCCTACGTTAACTAGACGTTCTAGACCCCCCACACGCCTCGCATACCCGATGACGGACTAGACGGTCGGCTCAGATTTGACATTACGCAGACTGTACTTGCAGGAACCGGGGACCGAGGCTAGGAAGTGGAGGATAGGCGCAACGAGAAGGGAGTTGTCTGGATGGACAGGCGGGCGGAGGGGGTGGTGCAGAAGGAACTTCAGGGGAGGCACGTGGTACCTAATCGAGACTATGCTCACACACCATCGCCGCAGGCGTTGACGAGCAGCGAAATTCCATCGTCACTGGTCACAACGGTACGCGCTTGATCACCCCGAATACATTCCTTCTCTTCCTGAAGTCTTGCACAGAGCCACCACTCACTGCTCACCTGAGCTCAAAACAAACCATGGTGAGTCCCTCCAACCACCGACGGCTAGCCCCGTAGGCAGATCTGATCACCAGACTATGCGTGAACAGAACCGTTCCATCACAAGAAGTTCGGCCAGCTTCATCGCTTTTTTTACCGGCGACAAAGTGGGGTGCCCCACCCCCACGTCGGACGGAGAGATCTATTAGTAATAGGACAAATTATTACGACCAACCACCTTGGACTCATCAGAGCGGTCTCGGCGCGATGATCGTATAGTGCCAGGTGAAAGATCTTGCAGGAGAGAGTGCCGCAGGTCGCCTCCGAACAGAACAAGTCGGCTAGCAACGTGGATGGATTTGGGTCGATAATGATGGAAACAACATGGTGGGCCCTGCCTTACTTGGGGTCGTTACACAGATCAGGCTCATCATCTGATCTTTTCCAGAAAGTTGCTTGTAAGTAGTGTTGGCATGTATGTAACATGACGGTAGCCTCAAGGAGGAACCGACAAGAACCCGCCATGTTACACCACTACTGCGGTATTACTACGGCATAACTGAAGTCTCATTTATGTAGATGATCGTTTGGACGGCCACACTTCGGCTTGCACATCTTGGACGTCCTTTCCCATTATCTGGACGATCCACTTCTCATGGACACTCTGAAAGCCGATCGTTACTTCGATGGACCCAACAATCTCGAGAGAGGCTGCTTGGCCGCCTCGCCTTTAGTGCACTCCGAAGCGTGCCAAACCTGCTCCGCGCAGGTTGCGCCAACCCCTCATCGTCGATTAGTTTCCAAGCATCTCTTGGTCGTTCTTGGTACCGTGGCTCTGACCTGGCTCGTGTTGTCATACGGGAAGTGCGCCTTCAGCCAATTTCCACATCACACAGATGTATGTCAAAAAATCGAGTTTGGTTTATTCATCTGTGTCACCTACATCCTTTTCACAGTATTGGGAAAGTGACAAAGGAGGACGTTCACCACTGCTACCGCGGCCATCACAACCCCCTCCTCCCCATCCACCCCTTTTTACTCCTTCTGCAAACGCAGACGACTTTTGTCTGGATAGTGATGATTGGGTCTATTATGACCCTTCTGTCCCACCGCCTTGGGCACCAGATTATCCCTACGGGGCCGAGGCAATTTCTATCTCCCTCCCGGTCGATTCGGACGTCCTTTATCTTATGTCTCAGGGCCACTTCCAGCATGGTCTCGTCAACATCCAACAGTCCGCGCAAATCACCGATACGGTGCAGGTCCTTGTTCGGGCTGCTTATCTCTCTGAGGATTTCTTCTTCGACAATAGTGTCGTCTGTGTAATTGAAAAACTGGACGGAGAACGTGGAGTTGGCATATTCGTTCGTTATGGCCTCTTGATTTCATCGAGCATCTGTTAATTCGGCTTTCTAGACTCCCAGCACGCCTCGCATACCCGACGACGTTAATCATCGCATCAGATATGACATTACTCTGATTCTACCTGCAGGAACTGGGGGTCCCCTGGCAGTGAAGAGGCTTGAGACCAAGCTGTCGAATTACACTCAAAACGTAGCGGACCTGCAGGAATCCGTCCATTTTGATAGCATCTCTCTCGGGTCTGCCAATGGCAAGCTGAGTGTCCAGGTAAGGCATGCGATAATCGGTATTTGTCCGTAGCCCTAACGTTGCCATTTAGTCTGTCACAGCAGAAATCGGTCAATTTACTTCTCTCAATGGCGGGATCGATGGCCATTTCAATGCCTTGTCTTCCCTCAACTTACACACCGTGAACGGCCGCATTGCACCGACAGTGAACGTGTTACATCGTAAAGGCGCAGATCCCTCCCATCTCTCCATCCACACCGCACACAGGTATGCCACTCCTGTTTGCCTAGTGCGGTCAGGCACTGAATTTGGAATCTTAGCGACATTGCTGCCGTGGTCTCGCTCGCCTCGGACGCGTCGACTGGAGGAAACTTTGAGGTCAAAGTAGAATCGCAGCGCGGGGAAGTTGGATTAAAGTTTGCCCATACTCCGGTTGACTCTGTCTTGCAATGCCGTGCCGAAACGACCTCCGGCAGGCTCGAAGTGGAGCTTGACGGTGCCTTTGAGGGTACCTATAATCTTCAGAACACGCTAGGCCCACTGGTCGTGGAGCAGATCGACGTGGAGGACCCCGCAGGAAAGGGGCGTCATCGCAAGATAGCGCAAACCGAGGGAAAGGGGTACGTGAAAGGAGAGGTGAAGTGGGTGGAGAGCAATGGAGGTAGTTCTGGAATTGAGGGGAATGTTATCTTGAAGACTCTGGTTGCTCCCGTCAAACTCGTCGTTTGATTGACTCTGTATTTTTCTGTATGTTTTCTTGTCAGTTGATATGTTAATGCCATGATGTTCGTTGCACTGCCACCAAAACAAGGAATGAAGCCGACGAACTGAGTCAAAGTTTCTTGTCACGCATCATCGCAGGCATCGACGACCAGCGCACCGTGGACAACTCTATCGCCGGTCACAATGGTAAAAGCACGATCACCTCGTTCTATTCCTTTTCCTCATCAAACCTTCCACACAGCTACCACTGTCACTGCTCACCGCAGCCCAAAACAAACCCATGGTGAGTCCCTCCGACCGCCTGATCACATCGTCATCAAGAGAAAACGTCAACGCCTTTGGTGTGTGGAAACGCTGACACGCGACCAAGCTTGTAGAACTCAAGAACGGGGAGACGTTCAACGGTCATCTCGTGAACTGCGACAACTTTATGAACATCACCCTACGCGAAGTGTATCAGACGAGCGCAGACGGAGATCGGTTCTGGAAGCTCAAGGAGTGCTACATCCGTGGTAGTACGGTGAGCGTTCTCCTTTCTCTTCTCTCTGTCCTGTCTTGTCTCAGTCGGATCATCGATCTCATCGCCGCCATCGTCGTCTTGATCATCCTCATGAACCTCGTGACATGGTGTCGGTACGCTGTATGCTGCGCATGACCCAAAATATAGATAAAGTACTTGCGCGTTCCGGATACCCTGCTGGACGCAGTCAAGGATGAACAAACACGAGCACGTGAAGCCGGACGGAGCGCAAGAGGTACAGGTCCCAGAGGTACGCCACATTCCCTCCTCTTTATTCTTTTTCGTTTCTGATCACCACCTTCCCTCCGCGGTCCGACGATGATAAACTACGTCTCGTACCCCGCTCCCAATCCATCTTCGCACTGCACAGGCGGCGGACGCGGCGGCATGCAAATGAGAGGTGGGTCACTCTTGTCTCCATTCGACGACGTGTGTGTCTCATTCACACCCCTCTTTCACTCTTGCTAGGGCGTGGCAATGCCCGAGGCTCAGGTTCTCGCGGCATGCGGGGTAGGGGGAGGGGGTAGGAAGTGTAGAGATGTGCCCATCCCCTTTTTTCCAGCACGGC
>JBBPLP010000619.1:0-15995 GCA_038089875.1 Fistulinella prunicolor
GAAGCCATGGAATACCTTGGAATGCGCATAACCAGAGATCGCTCAAAGCATACTCTGAGGCTCGATCAATGCAGCTATGCTGTCAAATTGGTTGAACGCTTTCATATGCAAGATGCTAAATATGCTCACACTCCTCTTCCCTCTGGCTATAATCCTTCTCCCTCATCTGAGGAGTCCAATCCCTCATTGTGAAGTCATTATCAGTCAGTCATCGGATCACTGTTATATATTATGCTTGGAACATGACCTGATCTCGCCTATTCTGTTATCAAGATGTCTCAATTCTCTTCCAATCCAACGGAAGAACATTTGCAGAAGGCGCTTTATATAGTGCACTATCTGGCTTCTACAACAAACCTCTGCATCTGTTACAATGGAGCCAGTAAATCTGGTTTCAAGGCATATTCTGATACAGATTGGGCTGGTGATATCGAAACTCGTTGATCCACCACAGGTTACACAATATTCCTTGCTGATGGAATAGTCTCTTGGCTTTCCAGACAACAACGCAAGATTGCACTGTCTTCAACAGAAGCGGAATATATGGGTATGACAGAAACAGCTAAACAGCTTTCTTGGATTCGCTCTCTCTTCTCTGAGATGCGATTTCCATTACCGCCCTTTGTGTTACTGGCTGACAACCAGGGCACAATATTCCTTGCTTCTAATGCGGCCCAAGAAGGACGCACAAAGCACATCGCTATCCCCTACCATTATATTCGAGAATGTGTTCAGGGAGGAGAAATAGTTCTCTACTACATCGAGACAGGCAAGCAGGCTGCAGACATCTTCACAAAGAACCTGACTTGGCAGCGATTCGAGGCAAATCGGACATCCCTCACACTTGCACCATTTCCATCGAAGACTCAATCAAAGTCATGAATGTCGAGGGAGAGTGTTGAAACTTATGTTTCTTTATTCATTTTTATATTCGCCTTTCATCCCTATTGATTAGATTAAATCTGTCAGTGGTTCCAGACCGTTAATATGACTGGAATTACATAGGTAAGTCTAGACCCTTCTATCTTTGTCATGGTCTAGACTCTTGTCATCTTATATGACATATAATCACACCACTATGGCATGATATGATAGTATTGATAGTGACCTATAGCATTATTCGCTCTTATCTTCTTATCACTTATCTTTCTATCTTTCTATCAGATGATTATCCTCATTCAGGTGAATAGTAAATAGATACATACATTCACTGTTCACTATATAAACCGAGCCTTACAGCTCAGATAATTTAAGTCCTCTACAACTGTCTTTTACTCTAAGAGACTGAGTACTTGAACTAGCTGAAGACTAGTTTATATCATTGCTATCAACATCGAGTGAGTATTCTCCACTCAGGGTTATATACTACCTTCTTTGTTGTTGCACTCTGCCTTAGAAGTTACCACTTCTAAAAGAGGCTCCATGGTTAGCATCCCAGTGTGAATTGCAGCAAGGACTGAGCGACGAGACAGCCAATTCAGAGAAGGCATGGTGTCTAGCCATATGATGGGTTCACTAATGCATACCGTTAGAGTAGGTGAAGAATAAGTTGACCAAATGGCTTACATATGAGTCCTCAGTAATCAAATGTGCCAGGAATGGTTGATTTAGAAGAGTAGAGATAACCAGAGGCTCAGTACTCTCTACCTTTCTGCATCGTGTTTGTCAATCTGCATCTCTCCCTGTTGTCACCACGAACATTCCTCATGGCCTACACCATGTCAAAACGTCAACTGAGAAAAGGGGAAATTTAGGGTATTGGGTTACATTGTTGCATATATACTGATCAAGGAACACTTCGAGTACATACTGTATCACAGTTGTGTGCAGCTACCTGCTGTGCGCATATATTTCATTCTTTGAACGATGACATTTTGCTTGCAATTGTTACACATGTTTCTGAGCCTAAGTTGTAGTTTGCATTCATAGCAAGATGATTCATTTCGCCAGTCAAGTCTCATACATGTTCATTGCAAAAACAGACATGAAAGTCCTCGATTTCCAGTGACAATTATACAGCAACATACATCATTCAAAGGATGAAATATACGCGCGCAGCAGGTAGCTGCGCACAACCATGATACAGTATGTACTCGAAGTGTTCCTTGATCAATATATATGCAACAATGTAACCCAATACCTTAAATTTCCCCTTTTCTCGGTTGACGTTTTGACACGGTGTAGGCTATGAGGAATGTGTGACAACAGGGAGAGATGCAGATCGACGAACACGATGCAGAAAGGGCCGTCGTCGATTGTGAGCCACGGGGCGGCATTGAGCCATCAGTGCCACTTTCATCTGTGAAGCGAGGGCTGGAGATGGTCGCAATATCCAACGCAAGTTCAGAGTCACATCAGAAGCGCTTACGTTTGGACTGATAAAGTCGATTCGAACTCGTCAATGGTAAATTCTTCAATACCATTATTGAAGGCAAACTCATTCATCTCTATTTTTTGGCGTTCTTTGTTCTAGGACTGATATCGCGGCCTTCTTGGCCCCTTGAATTCAAGGTGCCTCACCGTCAACAACCCTACTCCTACTGGTGTTTTCGGTGCTGCTCTTATTTTTACGGACAACATTACTCTTGAAACGGTTTCGGGGGCTCTCTTACTAGGTACCAACTCGCAACTCGGTCTCTATACTTCTCTTCATGTATTGTCACAGTCGTTTGGTGGAACGAATACAATCTCAGATATATTAAACGAACCTGAGGCTTCAAGAAATGAAAATGGGCGGAGACGATTGGGAGGTCTAAGTAGGGACGGAAACATCGAGTTTTCGGCCAACACATGAACATAGTATAAACAGAAAAGTGAGAACGAAAGTAACACGCACGTTGAATGCTCAGCGCTCAGTACCTCGTCGTGGTGCCCTGCATCACTACGTCTGATGTAATGCCTACGGTGCAAAATTCCAGACGGGATGATTGGGGTACACAAACCTGTACGTATGCGTCGTGCGTCAGCGCAACGTATCTTCAGTAATTGACAACCAGTCGCGAGATCGTTGGCCGTGAGTAGAGAGCGAAGAGAACACCATCAACTTTCGTCCGGCGAAAACTCGACATATTTCACTTGGTTTTTGGAGTGATTGCGGTGCAGCACAACGCGGCGTCGAAGGTAGACGAGTACCGTGTACCCATGGTCGTCGATGGATGTGCCTCCGGAATGTGCCGCGGCCGCAATATTTTTATGCTCTCAAACTGGAGCGTGCCAACCCTGTTACTACAATGAAGGGCGCAAGAGAGAAAACAACATCAAAATGAAAGAAAGAAAATAAGACTAGACGAACTTGAGGAGACCAAACGTGACCACGAGGCTCTCAACAGGAGTGAGTAAGGTGCGCCGTTCGGTGTTAAGATGACATCCCCTTGACTGCGGACGGTGCGACGGATGTTTGAAAACCGGTGGGATGATGGAAAAGAATTATACACCTTTTTCGCTCTGATGTCGGACCACTGCCGCACAGTGAAACGGATAGAGAGGGTACAGCCACTGTCCTTCCCGAGCCGTGGAGGCTGTGTTACTGGCCCAGCCGTATGCTCGCGTTTTGCCTTTGCCCTCAACCACCATGTCTACTGGCACGCCCATCACACCGACTGCTGAACCCGACTCCGAAGCGGCAGGTTTCATCCATACTTTCGAGTCGTTGAAATATGTTGCTACCCATGTCTTTTTGCCTCCCTCGGACAGTTTCCATCTTGAAAGTGATTATACGTTGGAAAGGGATCTTTCACTGGTTCGCGCAGTTCTCGCAGCTGCCCGTGCCTATAGGTCACGCGCCCACGGTGCCTCTGATGCTCAGTGGCATCGCATTACACGAATGTTGAACAACTTGCAGGCATCCATGCAGTCTAAGGGCCTGGAAAGAGACTGCATTGTCTCTCAGCTGCAAGGGATGGAGGCAGGAGGTATGTTCGCAGGTCATATATGGGTCCGCACTGACAATCTACAGATATCCTCGCCTTTCTCGTCCGACCTCACAATTCTGCGGTTACCCTCACCAAACGAGAGAAGTGTACACTGTTCGAGTCATTCGAGATTCCCCCACATGATGGCCTAACGATACCGGGAGGACGCTCGTATCCTGCGTTTTCGGTTGAGATACCAAACAAGATGCTAGATGACGCAAATTTTCAACTCAGACTTGCCGATTCTCTTTGTCGCCCTACTGGTGTCGAATCTGATCCGTCTCTCTCTCTATCTTTTCACACGCAGTATGTTGCAGCGCTACGTTCGAGCATCTTGCAAGGTATTGCTCACACTGTTGCTGGTCCTCGCGTTGTCAAACGTGTTCGTGACCGTGTTTGCAAATACGATCATCGTTGGTGCCGCTCGTCGATTTGGCTCCTCATCAGGGTCACAATCCACATATCGTTTGATCGTTCTCCCCACCATTTCAAAACATTTATATTGTTCTTCATATGTACCATTGCAAGGGATGCACACCTTTCCATCCTTTCCACGGATCACCTCCATTTAATTGCTTCCAAAATTCTCCGTCGTTGGGGCAAGCTTCATCCATCCATCCCCGACTGGCTTTCACAGGAAGCATTGAAGACATGTGCTGGTCTTCGAGAGTTACTCGAGTCTAGATGTTTGCCGTTGAACCCCCGCTCGTCCCCATTTCAAAACCCTGCGCAGGACGAACTCGTGAGGGACACACAGCTATCACTCGAACATAGTCGCGAGTATATTCGCAATGCTCTCGCAAGTCGTGACTACCAATCCTTTTACACTTCCTTCCATCCCAACTATCATCGCCGTGGGACTATTGGTGATTTCTTGTCGAATGACACCTTTTTCGACGAGGCGTACGATGCTGACCCCATGGTGACCCTCTATGACGTCGAGCAATCGGTTGAACACGGCATTGATGACTGGTTCGCCTGCGTCACGAATGTGGATAAGGGGTGCACACAGCTCGAGATCTTGATGGATAAATACATGATGAAGGCATACAAGCGGGATCATGTCACTCCAGAAGCCCAATCCATCTTGCTGTTGACTGGTATAGAACTTTTTGTTGCGCTTGATCAGTTGGTGGTGAGGGAGATCCCCATGCTCGCAGACTATTCTCCTGGAATTCCTATTGCATGCCTGGAAAGACTGTTTCTTCGAAAGGCAACAAATCTCCATCGTCTTTCTCGTGCATACCAGTACCTTTCTGTGCGCCATTCCCAATCACACCCAAGGTGGTCGGTACTTTCGGATGCATTCACGGAAGACAGTTTCCCTGTCCGCTATTTTGACCAATCGCCACATCTTCAGCAACTGAAAGCCCGCATCGAAGAAGACCCAAAGCGCAACTGTGATAGACGCCAAGAAGATCCATTACATCCCCATACGGAGGCCGAGACAATTTCCCCATCACCATTACCTGCAGTGCCATTACACGCCAAAGTCGTAGTTTTCGAACTGCAATGCCCAGCGTGCATTCGTATTTGGCGATCTGCTGTTGCTCGAGTTTTGCATTATGTCTCTGGTGATGCCAACTCCTTATTTCCAGGTGGTCAAGTCGAAGGCGATCCACTTTCAAGTGCTTCTGCGTTGCAAGGTTATTTTGTTGAGCCTGATGGCCCGCCACTCTATGTCCGGTTCTTTTCTTTACAGTCACGGAATCCTCCTCGTGCTATGCGATACCGGTCGCATGCCCAAAATGTGCGGACCATATTCGACTTCCCATATAGTGGAGAGTCGTCAGACGGCCTTCACTACGAATTATTGAAAAAATATGTGAATGATCATACCTCCCACACATCCAATGGTGTCCTGGCTGCTCAAGCAAACTGTCCCACAGGACTGTCCCTCGACGAATTCCTGGCATTCGGACACTTACGGAGCGGTGGCTCTCTCCAGTGGGCCAACATCCTCCAGGGACTGCGCAGTAGAACCCTCAACCTTCGCCGTCGCGAGTTTCATTTCCTCCTTGTTGCCGCGGTCTCTCAAGTCGGACCGCTCGATTTAAACACAGGTGCATGGGTCTGGCGTCGAGACCTTCAAGAGCCGTCCTTTTGCAATGCCCTTTTAGACGAGTTGGAGAATTTGTGCATGGACATCCGAGCTACTTCAATAGACGCGACGATGATGAACACTGTTTCTTTATTACTTACCCGAATGATTGCGTCGAGTCCCAGTGAAGATGTTTCGAAGCGATCCATCGCACTTCTTCGAAATGTACGCCGGAAGACGTTCCACTGGGTACAAGAGCTATCATACAGTCTGGCAATGGCACCCACGAACGAAGACCGAAGCAAGCTCCTATTGGATATGGCACTCGCGTGTCGAAGTACATTTGATGTCGACCGTGACATTCTCCCTGTACTTTTCCAATCGGCTGAAGATGTCGATTCTGCACTATCTTGTGCTCTTCTCGTACTCGTACTCCGCTCCAAAGGTATTTTTAAACCAATTGTCAAGTGCCTTGAACACTCAGTAACGTGAACTCTCCAGGAACCTGTGATCAACATCTGAAATGGTCCCTTGAACAAGACGATCGTCTTTCTCTTGTCCTCGAAGGGGTTTTGCGGGATGTAATTCTTGCTGATGCCTCAGATTATGGCATCGATCTCGCAGTTCGCAAAATTTTCCCGAGTCACAAGCCGGGCGCAAGCAAATGGCAGCAGTTGCAGCAGCCAAACATCCGTTGGCTCACGTGCCAAGCCAGAGGGACTGTTGACGAGCCATCACAAATGATGCATCTCAACCTTCTCAATAGGGAACTTAGAGTGGGTGGTAAACTATCTGGCGGGCTACCGCGAGAGATTAGAGATGATCCGCAATATCAACGAATATTTGAAGATGTGGGTACATGCTACATCTCTTGGCACGTGAACATTTTCTGACTGGTTTGTAGCAAGGTTTTTTTCTTACGCGGTCTGATCTTCCAGGAATGGATTTCACGACTTTAACTGCGATGTCTAAACACCGGGTATGTATTCCAACTCTATGCAACACGGGCACAACGACTCAGACGCTTGTGCTAGGTGCACTTTGCAATACGAGGGGGCAGTGTTATCATCCAGGCGCAAATTAATGAATCAAAAGATATTCTTGAGCTGATTCCTTCTGTAACAATGCAAGGAGGCCTTCCCCCAGTACTCATCGATGATCATGTTCACTGGCTGAATACGTCCACAAGTATGGTCGAGATACGGCCACTCAAACATCTTTGGGAACAATCTCCAGAGCACTGGAAAATCAATTGCGCGTCTGGACAATATCACGCACGTAAAGGCCGCGAGACCCTTGTGGACATCCGTAGCCCAACTTGGGCAATGGTTTCGCAGTGTTTCGAGAGTCTCCAACTCTCCAGCCCCTGGGACTTCCCGCCGTCCAGAAATATGTTAGTCACTACATCGCTCGAAAATTCTCTCGAATCCATTCCGGCGCTACGATTGTCTGTCGAGTTGCCACTTTACGGCTTGTCCTTTTCTGTCAACAAGAAAGGAGAACTCGAGTCCCGTGACTTCAGGGACATGGTGTACGACGAGAATCAGTGCATTGGGACATTGTACGGCTTAGATCACCTCGTTGTTCTGCGACCGAAAACCCACCTTCCGGCAGAACTCGTTTCCAAACGCGTTCTCATACCCTACGGCATTCCCTATATTCGTGGCGGCCACCACGTTCGAGTCGAGAAGAAAGAACGACAATTCGGAGAAGAGTTTGAATCTCATGACAAAGTCTTATACCACAGCTACATCGTGGATAACGAATTGGGCTGCCTTGTGGGAAGTGGTAACCTGACGAGCACAGAGTATCTCGTTAAACTGCACGATAAGACTAGCTGTGATAGGCCAGATCCACTCACGGGAAAAACGGGGGCTCAGGCTGCGTATTTTCTTCTACAGTCGGCTGGATGTTGGTCGATTATGAGATTCAAGAGTCTCGAATATCGAAAAGGTCGACTCTCGACGCGGTGTGGGCAAGTGGGCGATTTGTATAACGAAATCTGGAAAAGATATTACTGGTTTCGCGGTAAAGATGACTACGAGGGAAGTGGAAATTTGGTGACCATGCGCACTCCCGCAGACTCTGGACCATTCACTCTTCCACGCCTAAAATTTGATCAACGATACAACTTCGACAAAAAAATAACAGGGCCTATCACCATCGATCAACTAATATCGGACCGACAAGTGCCAAAACTACCGCCGCGGAGCTTTTTGCTTGACAAGTGCGACAAGATATCATCCAAGCCTGGTATTCCCAAATTGGATCGATTGTTTGCATCTCTCATGAATAAATCGAATTCCCCATCCATATTCCAACGCCAATATATCGCTTTGCTTGAAAAAAGTGTACAGCATGTTCACGATGACCCTCAGATGATTAACAGACTGACGGGGAAAGATTTCATCGACACACTCACGGAATACTACCTGAAGTGTAGAGTCAACTACAAGACCGCTCTGAATATTCTCAAGGACACTCTAGGCCTAACGAGCGATCCGTATCAACAAGCCCTCAGTGAACTTGGCGAATGGCCATCGATTACGGCAGATATCCTCTTGAGGTGCCTCGCATCCACTTCGCAGATCACCCTCCCAAGACGGTGGAAGAAATGCTTGGTATCGTTCGCTCTACTTCTCTTGGATCTTCAACGCGCCCGTAGATTGCTCAGATATGCTCTTGCCGATCTCGAGAAAGAGTTTTCTAAAGAATTTGAGAATGAAGGATGTGACGGGTGGGATCCCGAAGAATACCCAGATTGGCTGTTAATCCAGGTGCGTTTATGCTTTCTAAAGTCCTCTCTACTAATATTGACTCTTGTCCGAATATCAGATACAAGGAAACTTTCTCATTCGTCACCCTCAAGCAGAGGTTGCAATGGAAATGATATCTCCGAAGTCTGGCCGAAACACTGTAATGCAGGTCAACATGGGAGAAGGAAAGTCATCAGTCATCATTCCAATTGTTGCTGCCGTTCTCGCCGATGGCACACAACTTGTCCGAGTCATTGTGCCAAAAGCATTGACAGCCCAGATGTTCGACCTGTTCGTCGCTCGGCTCGGTGGGCTCGCTAATAGGCCAATATATCACTTGCCATTCTCCCGTTCCCCCGAGTACGACAAATACGGCAAATTGATCAATATTCAAATCAAGCATTTGCAGGAACTCATGTGTCAATGCATGGCCGAGCGTGGAATTCTGCTCGTTCAGCCTGAGCACGTTGCATCTCTCAAACTAACGAGTGTCGAGCAACAAATATGTAAAGGCAAACCATCAATCAACCCATTTTCAAAGGTTCAGAGATCACTTTATGAGCGCGTCAAGGCATTCTTGTTACTTAAATCAGTAAGGATACACATCACTATGTTGATGACCGTTTGAAATAACCATAGAGTCTCAGCTACCGGAAACCAGTTTTGTGGGCAACATGTTTCGATGGCTTAGCCAGTACGAAAACAACTCACACCATGATCACGTTGGTCGTGAAAAGGATGATGACAAGGGAAGCAGGAAAGGTGGCGGTATTTCAGACAGGGCGTCTGAGCAGCTGCGCCTTCAGCAGTGGATCGACTCGCATGTCCGAGATATTTTGGACGAAAGTGACGAGATCCTTCATCCTCGATTCCAGTTAATCTATGCAACGGGCCTCGAGCGCCACATGGACGGATATCCTGATCGATGGACAATCATTCAGCAAGTCCTTCGGCTCATCCAAGAATGCGCTCCAACACTTTCAAGCAATCACCCCGACAGTATAGAATATCAATGCGGCCCTCCTGGATCGTTTCCTCACATGCGTTGTGTACGGACCTCCGACGTTGGCCTACAATTACTGACATTGATTGTGGAACATGTAATGACTGGACGACTTCCAAGTTTCAGGTTTGAAGGAATACACCAAGAGTTGCGAGACGCAATTCGTAGTTTTATATCTGACAAGGATGTTCTCCAAGTTCCCGAGACGGTCACGAGAGTGGAGGAGTACGCCAAGCGTTCTGACCAGGGTGGTACGTGGAGTGGACTACTGGTTCTCCGTGGTCTTCTGGCGTGCAAGATACTCTCGTTTGCTCTCACGGAACGGATCTGGCGCGTCGACTATGGTCTTCTTTTCAAGCAGTCACAATCCTCCAGCCGTTCGCCAGCAAGACAGACAATGCTCGCCGTTCCGTATGTGGCGAAAGACGTGCCAGCTCCCAATACCCAGTTTGGCCATCCCGACATTACTATCATTCTCACATGCCTTTCTTACTACTATTCCGGCCTCACCGAGGAGCAGCTCAGGTCCTCTTTCGAAATTCTGTTGAATCAGGATGAGCCATCCACTGAATATGATCTTTGGATCAAGGGTTACGGTAGCGAGTCGCTGCCGGACTCACTTCGGACACTTGGCGAGATAAATCTTAGGTCATCTGAGCAATGGGACAAAGTCATTTTCCCGCTTTTCACTCGGAATCAGGGAGCCATAGACTTTTACCTTTCCCGGGTGGTGTTTCCCAAGGAAGCAAAGGAATTTCCATGGAAACTCTCTGCATCTAGTTGGGATTTGGCAGAGGAACGGGACAAGGTCATTACAGGCAAGTGATTGCATTGTTTACGGACCACGTCACTCAACGAAGCGACAGGATTCTCTGGTACCAATGATGGCCGATGGTTGTTACCTATGTCAATTGGTCAACAAGAACTTGACCATCAGCAAGGGACTAACGCGAGAGTTCTCGCCTATCTTCTCCGTCCTGAAAATGACTTTTACATGGCTATTCACCGGACCGGCAAACGAAAGACCACGTACGAATTCCTTAATATTCTGGCCAGTCAGACGCCTGAAATTCGTGTTTTGCTGGATGTCGGTGCACAAATACTTGATTTTTCCAACATTCAAGTAGCCGAAACTTGGCTCGACATCAACCCCGACGCTGCTGGCGCTGTCTATTTCGATGAGAATGATGAACTGATGACCCTCAATCGACGGGGCGCCTCTATGCCGTTGCAATCATCACCTCTTTCTCAGCAGTTAGATCGCTGCGTTGTCTACCTGGATCATTCACACACAAGGGGAACCGACATCAAACTTCCCACAGGATCACGAGCAGCTGTTACGCTGGGCCCCAAAGTAACGAAAGATCGCCTTGTGCAAGGTTCGCTCGAAGTGGATGCACCATTCAAAATTAACAGTTTCTTGCATTCAGGGTGCATGCGGATGCGCAAGCTTGGTCATGGTCATTCAGTTATGTTTTTCGCGCCTCCCGAGGTTGATCTCAGTATACGTGCCCTTTTCACGAAACCGGATTCGATCACTCCGGTTACCACAGTCGACGTCTTATGCTGGGCGATACATGAGACCTGGAATGATATTTACCAACGGGCTCCTTACTGGGCACAGCAAGGCATGGACTATAAAGCGAGATGTGATGCTTGGTTCCGTTTCTGCAAGCATGATCTCACTCCCAATCAACTGTCGGATGCATGGCTTCAATCGGAACTCAAGTCGCTGGAAGAACTTTATGCGCCCTGTGAAACTAAAAACGCATGGGATACTTTACAAGTACTCGATCCAGGGATCCGCCAACGTTGTAAAGACCTTGGAGTTCTATCACTTCCGAGTGCACAGATGGAAGAAGAACAGGAGCGAGAGGTTGACCGTCAGAAAGAGCGCGAACGTGAGGTAGAGCTGCCTCCTGAGGCAAATCCATTGAACCATGTTCTCCATCCGGACGTTGCGGCTTTCGTGAAGACTGGTGTTATCCATCAATTGCGTCATAACAACGCCTTTCATCCCGTATTTACAACACTCGAAAAGAGCACTGCAGCCACTTGCGAAGCAAATGTCTGGAGCCCATCTATCCTGGCAACTGCGGACTTTTGCGACACAATACAACCTGAGTCTACGAAGGGGACCATTGATCAATATTTGCGCCCTGTTCAGTGGGTACTCTCCAGTAAAGGGGTTTCTGGTCAAGTACTCGTCCTGGTTAGCCCCTTCGAAGCGGACCGCTTGCTACCTGACATCAGAGCAAGTGAACACGTCCACCTTCACCTATACGTACCCCGCACGTCCCAGTGCGTGAGACCATCGGACAATCTCAAACTGTATTCCATCCCTCCTCTTCCCTCCGATTGGGCACCACCTTGGGCGCTGATTGACCAGCTCAATGTGTTTGCCGGGCAGCTTTATCTCAGAGACTATCAATCCTATCTCCGAATATGTCAGTTTCTTGGAGTACCTGCAGAAGAGTCACCGAGTGGTGGCACAGTACGCCGGAATCTATTCAATATTCCTGGGAGCTTGGAAGAGAACGAGATCACATTCTCGGGCTCACCGCTGCCTTCGGTGATGGCGCTTCTCGCGATTCGCAACAGAGGAAGACCGTTTTCCCACACGCACATGGGGAAAATTCTCCAGGGCCAGACACTGAGAGAGAAAGATTTTGAGGCCCCAAGAACGGTCGTGTCTGGTCATATAGATGCTACGTGTGGTAGGGAGGAGGATTTCGTGTTGGAAACTACACCCTCATATGATCTCATATAGACGTGGACAGTGACCTCTAGGATGGCCCTCGGCCAAGAACATCGCTTCATGATATCTGCTTATGAATGTAATAGCTGTGTATGAATCGAGGAGCCAAGTGTGTAGGAGGCGAAAATTAGGGTTGAGACAATGCGCTAGTTTGAGTACAACCCCGTCCAAAAGAATCGCATGGTGTACATATTTGAACTGATTCCTTCGCGCCAACTGAAGAAGTACATTCCGCCAACGCCCGTAGGATGTTCACCGATTGAATCCCTTTACAAATATCATGAACAAGTTTACATTCTGCTCCGAAGCTGCTGCGTTCAAAGGGAAGGTATGAACCCTGTTTCATAAGCCTGGGCAGCTTGCCTCGCCTTCAACTCGATCAAGAACCTCAGCTCAGGCATATTTCATTGCACCGGTTCAACCCCAAAAACTCCTACGAGCGCGCAGAAACACCAACCAAAATTGTCGAGCACACATAGACGTTCGATATGGTTCACTGCAGATCCTCCTGCGCCTTGCGTACGGCCCTCAGCCTTCGCGTTTCGATGACGCATGTACAGTCCATGCATCGTCAATACCGCCTGCTTCCATATCAGGTCAAGTTTGGCATGTGGACTCGACTCGAGATGCAATGCGGGCGCGTACACGGGCTACATAGGCACCTTGAGGTACGCCTGCTCCTCTGAACACCTTCAGGGCCCATTGCAGGCCAGGTCGGTTGTGAGGTCGAACGGATCAAATGCGACTCCTTCGAGCGTATAGATGAATAAGCCTTCTGTGTTCGACGCCGTAAATACGCACCCCATCTTGGAGAACCGGATACACTCGGTGGTTGTGCATGTCTCCCGCTCCACCCACCATCCCAGGAGTACGCCGGGGTCGTCAACGATTTATTCGACGCGCTCTTCAGAATAATGGTAACCGGGTCATCCGATTCACATAATCCCAAGACGATTTGGTGCCCGACCATCGGGTTTGTGGGTTTACCTGACCGCAAGTAGTCTACTCAACAACCGTTGACACAATGACGTCCAGCCTGAAAGTGACGGGCAAGACATTTGCGAGGGCAGTGTAAGGCTTTCGACTGCCCGAGACTGACTGCAAATGCACCGTTTTGTCCCAGGAATTGCTTGCAAACCAGTTACGTTCGACGAACGAAAAGCAAGCGAAGTATATCTCAAATGAAACCATTGAGCCAGCCACGATGATCTCTTCAGAAGGGTCAGTTACAAACGTGAAGAAGTGAACGGGCGAGGGCGGCGTAAACATGCGAAAGTTGCGGTATTGAACGTTGAAGCTGTAGGCCTACACACAGGCGCTATCCAGTAAAGCCGAAAAAAAGTGTACCTTGTTTACGTTGGCTTTGCCATCGTCGCCTCCAGTTAGTGCGGGTTGTTTAATGTCGGATTTGAATCTGAACTGGTACCCGCAAACAAGGAGTTGCTCTAGTGGGCCAGTTGGCGGCAGTGACGGAGGAAAATATTTCATTTGGTATTCAATTTCTCACGGCGCGATGAAGCGGACGCACAATGCCCCCTGGAACCCCGAACACTGATCTTCATCACATCAACGCATGATGATACATGCACACGGAACTTGGAGACAGAGTTTCACGACGTGAACGCCGTGGTTTGAACGCTAGATTCACTTATTCCCATTAGGGCGCTAGAGCACCGAAGCATAGTAGTGGCAAAATGCTCCCGTCAGTCCTTGTGATAGACGTGCAAGTGACCACGTCTCAAAACTAGAAATTTATTATTATCCAGGGTTCCTTCCGTCATTGCCCAATCTTCGCATAGTACCTTGGACAAGAACACGTCTACCTAGTTGTTCAAGCTTCTCAACAAGTATGTCCACACTCGATTAGTTCTAACGTTCCCTTATTAATTATGCTGACAGCGGTAGTACGAGACCAAGGTTTCAAAACCATTGTCAAGTCTACTGCAGCCCGAAGCAGGAGGTAGCCAAAGCATTGAAGGCTCATCTCGGTATGGAAAACAGTTGCTATCTTGGCTCCAGGACATCAATGGCTCAAGCTAGCGTCGCTGGTCTGGTCCGTGTGGTCGAAGCCAACCTGTGAGTTACACTATGCACCAGTGCTCCATATAAATATGATGGAATTGTTTTCCGCTCAGCTCTGACGAATACGAGGAGCAGCGTCGTCCAAGTCATCGGGGTAGGTCTCTCGTCAGAACCTGGACACATCTGCCCCCGGTAAACTCTAAAAAGGACCAACGTGCCTGACTGCCTCTGACATCCGATATTGATCATCTGCTGGCTTGGATTTTGGTTGTTAACGTGATTGGTGCTCGTATGTTATGTGTTCATGTGTCGGGATGTATGCTACCCATTATGTTGTACCGCTCTTCCCTGGACACATTGCGAGATCGTGGATGGTACGGGAAGAGGACAAGCAGTGTCCTCGTTGCATTCATAAGAACATGATTCAAATATTCAAGTTTTGGTTGTGTGCATTTGTTATGCTTGACTAGCTGTATAGTCATTTCTCGTGCCCTTTCCGGCCCCGGTTAAGAGCCATACACTACTGGCACGACTCAACTAGTACTCATGTCTAGTACGCTCACTATGCCTACCGTTAACTCTGAATTCGATCTCGAAACAAGAACATATCCATTCATCTACACTTCTGAAGTGCATTATGCCGTCATCCATGTTTTTCTTCCTGCCAGCTGGCATCTTCCCTCGTACAGCGACTATACCCCAGAAAATGACCTTTTACTCGCTCGTGCAGCATGCGCTGCTGCTCATGTTTATAGCCTATATGTCCACGGAACCTCTAAGACTCAGTGGTATCACATCGATGTTGGACAATTTGCAGGCGTCCGTCCAGTTGAAGCACCTGGAACGAGACCACGTCGTCTCTCAGCTGCAAGGAATGCGAACAGGAGGTTTGTTCACAGCCTATTTTATCTACTATAATCGATCCGTGCTCACAATCTATATAGATGTACTCGCTTTTCTCGTGCGACCGTACAACTCTGCAATTATCCTCACTAAACGAGAGAACTATACGCTGTTCGAGTCATTCGAGGTTTCTCCGGATAAGGAGGCTGTAAAGAAATCAAAAGGATCTCTGTTATGCTCATATCCTGGATTTTCAATTGAGATACCAAATGAGATGGCGGACGACGAGCACTTCCGACTCGAACTCGGCAATTCTCTCTCTCGCCCTAACGATGTCGACTCCAATTCTGCTCCCTCTCCATCCACTCATGCGCGCTATATTGCAGCATTGCGATCGGGAATCTTGCGAGGTGTTGATCATCCTGCTGAAGTTACTCGTATTGTCAAACATATTCGGGACAGTGTTCGGGGGCACGAAGATAGGCTTCCTTGGCGTCGCTCACCTCTCTGGCTTCTCATTAGGGTTGCAGTTCAGATGCATCTAGATCGTTCTCCGTTCGGGCGAGCATCGTTCAAAGGGTTCATGTTGTTCTTCGTATGCACCATCGCAAGGGACGCAAACCTTGCGTACCTACCTACAGATCTCCTTCATTCAATCACA
>JBBPLP010000620.1:0-15994 GCA_038089875.1 Fistulinella prunicolor
TACCTCTTTCATCATCGCCTGTTGTCACCAAGAGCCTTACTTGCATATGCAAAATACGAAGGTCGTGGAATCAGGTACCAGTCTCCTTCATTCATTTGAGCAGATCGAATTATGCATGGTGTTGGACACCGATGTGGAATTGACAAAAATTGCCCCTGCACACCTCGTCACAACGTCAATGGCAACTGTCTACTGGCATAACTAAACCTGCTTCAGTCTTTCCGCGAAGATGCAATGGAGAGTGCGGTAGACAAGCAGAGGGTCAGCTGGGACTTAAGCCTTGAGCGATGTGATGGATTCATATCGCCTGAATCCCATCTTCCATCGATCTCTGTCGAATCATAATCGCTCTGGGCCGTCTTCTTTCGTTTGCATCGTTGTATTACTGTACTGTATTTATCAAATTGTTGATGCCTGGGACAAGTAGATTGCCCGAAGAGGCCGTTGAATAAATACTATGTTTTAAATCGGCACCCTGAGCAACTGGCTCTGGATGCCACAGTGATAGTTGTAAAACCGGGAAGGGAATTGGTGACTGCGGCACTCGATCAGTCCGACCATGATAGGCAGGCCCGAATCTCTCCAACCTCTGAGGTTGTGATTATATTTTAGCGCTCAGATTCGGCTGGACTTCGGTACCAGCTCAGAGTGGGCGTCAAAGTTGGCAGCACGCGGTAACGGCAAGGCAACCTTGCGGCGGGCTGGTAGCCTTTCCACGAAAACAACCGCCAGCGCTCTGGACTCGGGTGACATTGAATCCCTGCTATTTTCGAGGACGTCCAGTAACTGAGGAACATATTCACAACAAGATACTATCACACGACTCACTGTTGACTCGGATGAGTACTCAGGCCCAGGAATGGAGAGGAGAAGAGATGCTGGTGAAGGTCAACCAACGTGCGTTGATAGACAAAGTGCTCGCGCGTTACTCGGGAGAGTTCACCTGTGAGTACCACTGCATGCTTCATATTTCTTGTCATTTACCCTTCCTTCACCTTGTTAGTCTTCCGAGAACTCCTTCAGAACGCTGATGATGCTGGATCTTTAAATGCCGAAATTCGCTTTGAGACCGCGGCGTACGAATGTCGCGCGAAAGGAGAACATACACTTCCACTGCCAGGGGTAGCTGATCCGAGTCATGCCAATGTACGGGTGTACACTCTGCGTTTAATCTTTTGTTCTGTATCGATGTTTTTTATTGTCAAGGTCGTAAAGTGGACATTCAGAAACGACGGGAAAGAATTCGACAATGGAGACTGGGAGCGATTACCCAGAATTGGTCTGTTGTCACGATCCTCCTGCATCGAAATCGGCATTCATCCATATTGTGTCTTCATTTAGCCGAAGGGAACCCCAACCCAGAAAAAATTGGCGCGTTCGGCGTTGGTGAGTCAACTTCTTCTTCAAAGGCAACCCTAGATAACCTTCGGTAGGTTTCTACAGCGTATTTTCTGTGACGGACAACCCTTGCGTCTCGTCTGGAGGTATGGGATTTTGCTCTTTTGCTGTCTTGTATATATGACACAGCCGTAGAACGTGAGATGGAGTTTTATTGGAAAAACGATGACAACCAGGTACCGAAGTTATTGTATGCTGTGTGCCAGGATCTCATTGAGACACAGTTGTATACCTGTTGTCATACCCTCCCACAACGGGACCATTGGACAACATTTAAAATGCCCCTGCGAGAACCTGGTCCGATGTTGTGTAAATTGGACCTGATGCGTTTTCTTGCGTCGTCGATCACTTTCATGGTGAATCTGACGGCTGTGGGCGTGTTCTTTGACGATGATCGTGTCGGGTATATCAAGAAATCATCCCGGCCCCCTCAAACCATCGATGTACCTGAAGGGATGAAACGGTCGAGCCCTGAGAGCATCATGCATGTAAAAGAAGTCTGGTCTCAGTGTGAGTGGGCATGTAGGCTGGTGTGCCCGTTCTGATTGTTATATCAACTAGACATCATGATCGATGCCGAAATGAAAAATGCCGTGTGTGCTAGTGCTGAAGCCAAGGATTCACCATCAATGGAAATTTCCAAGTCTCGGGTCGATCTCACAATCTTCATTGCAGAGGTGGATGTGGTCGATGAGAAGCTGTCAGGAGCGTTATTCCGATGTATGAAGAAGAAGCCACCATCTCGGCTGAAATATAGTTTAATTTATGTAAGTCGTTGCGCTAATTGGACCTTCTATTTCCCCTGATTGTTCATGCCAAGACTGGGAAGGATGCACATGATCGTGACTCCGTAGGACAGCGGAACTACCAGCTTGAGGTAGAATCCATTTTTCGGGGCTTGTATGCAGACCTAGAAGGGTGCGCTATAGTCCATATAACCCCTGTCGATGAATCTGATTTACAATACTCAGGGCAAAGCACACTCGTATCTTTATCGTGCGCGTCTGCTTTGTAAATTCTCCTGTGTCTGTGGCTAATGACATTGACTAGGGTCATGCCACCGGACAAACTACGAGCATCGGAGGACACATGGCGTCTCGCTTCATCCCTACTGTTGAGCGCGAATCTATTGATTTTGTGTAAGTCAGTACTACTTCGGTCGTGGTAGTTCCTCACGTATTGTCTTAGTGATAAATACGTATTTGGTGAGTATCTTTCAGAGGAGTACGCTGCCGACTCACTATTGCATGCTAGTCTGGAATAAGGAACTACTATACGTCGGAGGTTTCTTGTGTCGTGTCGTGTATGAACTAGAGCTCTCTGATATCCAACGCCTCTGGGAAGCACCCGCCACAAGGCAGTCGGATTCCGAACAATTGTCGAAGTCACGGGATGATTTGCACCAGCGCTTTCTTCACGTCCTCAAATTCTTCGCTTTTCACCACTCTACCCCATCGCCGCAGGTTTCTCAGATCCTACGTGAATCATTCTATGGATGCTATGCTTTACCTCTTCGGCTTCTCTCTTTGGTTGGCGTTTGTGGGGCTCCGAACATCCGAGTGTTCAATCAGCAGGTTGCCAAATTTCTCAATTCCATACCGATGCTCTCGGAGCGTGTCAGTCGGGATGCTGCGAGCAATATTGATGGCTTGCCAGATCCATATAAGATTTCTTCTGTAACGATACAAGATGTACTGCAAGCCCTCGACCAACATCCTCTCAGCGAAGAAAAGTTGACTTCCTGCCTCCAATGGTGGTTAGAGCTGAAGCGAAACGATCCAAGCTTGACCGCATCCGAGTTGTTGTACGCGGTGACCTTCGTTAGTCCAGGTGGAACGCCTCGTCCGTTGTCTCATACAGAATACTTCATCAATACCCAGGGTCTTGGAGCCCACATCCCGCGCGACGCTCCTCTTCCTGTGTCTCTGATTCCCTTCAATGTTACTACGCATTTCACTCCCGCAGAGCTTGTGATCTTCGGTTGGAGGGAGCTTACGATTGGGGACTGGTTCCAACACATCTCGCACGCGGACGTTATGCTGGAAGATCCGGTACACGACTTCACAAAATCACTAGATTGGGCTGGACGTGTCTTGTTCATCCTTTCGCGTGCATGGTCCTCATTTTCGGATAAAGAACATTGCACAGTGAAGGCAGTGTTTGAAAATACTCCCTGCATTCCCACATCTCATGGCCTACGTCGCCCAAATGAATCATATCTCCCTGTCGCAAATGACGCGCTGTTCCATAAATTTGGGCTACCAATTGTTGATATCACTGGGCCCGTACTCGACAAAGATATGAGGTCATTGCTTTCATTTATCGGAGCGCAAATACATATACCACTAGAACTTCTTTTATCTCGGTGAGAGACATCATGTTACATTGATCATGTCACTAACTTGGCATGCTCAGCATGTTGGCCACGGAGGACTGGAGTCTATCTGATTTTATTAACTATCTAGTTCGAATATCTCCGACCCCGCCACAGTTCTCTATGTTGAAGTCACCCAAGCTCTTCTTCTCCAAGGAGTGTTCGCGGCACGACGTTGGCGAGAAACCTCGCTATTCCGCCGACGAACTCTACCCCCCAATCGAAATCTTCCATCAACTTCAGCTGC
This sequence comes from Fistulinella prunicolor, assembly GCA_038089875.1. NCBI lineage: Eukaryota > Fungi > Basidiomycota > Agaricomycetes > Boletales > Boletaceae > Fistulinella > Fistulinella prunicolor. The sequence continues at coordinate 4,020 of JBBPLP010000620.1, forward strand.
CTGTAATCGACTGGGACCAGTCGAAATGGTCGGACGAGTCAAATGAAGGTGAGAATGGCAAGTTTTCCTTGTACGTACTGAATATTAGTTTAATTTCTAGCCGAACTTTTGTATCACCTGGGTCTGCACCGTTACCCCCCTCTCCAGACCATCATCGAACTTTGCGCTTCGCCGAGTCCTTCAGTTGGAGCAACTGCGTTCTCGTATTTCTGCGATAACATTCGATCCAAATACTCCGAGTATAACCCCCAAAATTTCCATGAGGTCGCATTTGTACCAGCAGAGAACAAGGATGGCACTTGCTTGAAAACTCCTGGAGATGTACGGTGAGGAGACCCTGTCGTCGATTCCTTACTGATGCTGCCACAGGTGTTTTTGGGTGCTCAGTGGAAAATGCTCGGGTTTTCCGTCGTGCGAAATGCATATGTGAAAATCAGTGTCAGCGAGCTTGGTATCCAGCAAAACCCACCCCCTTCAAAACTTCTTTACTTAATGGAGACAAGTCCTCCTCTCCATGATGAAGCCCGCGGGTGGTTCGAATGTTTGTCCGAGTGCATTCAAGGTAAGCATAAAATCTTTGAATCTACACGTTATATACCTTCCTGACACGCGCCAGCTTTCACGCAGCCCGAGCTTAGCAGACTTTCAGAGCTGAAAATAGTGCCTACGAGCTCCCCCGATTCCCAGAAATGGTTGACTCCCACTGAATGCTACTTGGGTCCATCTACGAATGAATTTTACTCCAAATTGTTTGTTTTCGTGGACTTCGGCACCAAGGCAAACCGCTTTTTGAGCGCTTGTGGTTCAATGAAAGAGCCCTCTGTGAAGGATGTTGCGGAGAGCCTAATACACGATCCCGATAGATTTTATGGACTTGCTGGATCACATGAAAGGTATGGAGTGATAATGAAGCATCCCCAGGCGTCTTACTTATATGGGAAGTACAGTTTCCTGGATAAGTTACGCGACCTTGCAACCCGCAGAGCATACATTCCCAATGAAACCCTGCACAGGATGAGTCTTCAGCGAACTTTGCTCGGGAAACGTCGAGAGAGGGCGAACGGCCAAGAGGGATGGAAATTTGTTTATGAATTGCGGACACCCAAGGACATCGTCATCGTTGACGATTCCAGGGATTATGAACTTTTTGGTGACACTGTTTACGTGGCGCCACAAGATGAATTGTTGGAATGTACGCATTTATTTAATCATTTATCGAGTTTTGCTTACAAAAAGTGGCAGTCTTTTACAATTCGATCGGGTGCAGACGGTTGAGCGACGTTATCCATGAAGAATACGAAACTTCCCCTGCCATTGTTGATACCAAAATCTGCTCTAAAGTTCGAACCTTGATTCTCGAGCGGCTCGACTCGTTCCTGAAAAAATGTTCCCATTATCACTACGATCAAGCGCGTGATCCCAGATCCCAGAATTTCATCGTTGTCGTCTGCGAGAGGTTGCTTGTCCACAAAACCCTCATCATCGGCAATGACAGCACACCACGGAGACAGGATCTGTGGGCGGTCACAAAATGCAACGAAGATGGGAGCATAGAACTATGGTTATCGGACCATGCAAAGGAAGACATGTATGAGTGAGTGTCCGTTTCTATGTTGGGACCTTACCTGCTCATACCACGCAAAGTCTAGCTGCATCCCTATGCCGACTTTTATTCGGAACAGTCAAGGATACTGATACTTTCCTCCTTGCGGCCATGCTCTCTGCAGACCTAGAGCTTTTGAAACGCGCAGGCTTTGATGGTCGGTCCTGTTTCTGCACTGAAAACAACCAGCTGAGTTTGATCCATGTCCTACAGTTGACCAGTTCCCCGAGCAAAAGTCACCAGAACTACTCGCGGGTATGTCAACGAAAGATGGCGTGCTTGCCACAGACACTTCTCACTCCTGCGCAAAACTCCCCGTCGGTCAAAGCTCCCATCCTCAATCAACGCTTGGGTATATTCGTGGCTCCATCGCGGACACCGTAAATACCGCCCGCGATGCATACCACACGGTTAAGGGTAGCATTGCCTTAAATTCGCGCCCATCTAAATATGCAAAGTAAGTTTGGTCGCTTGTCAAGTTTCATTACTTATCTCTTTTCAGTACTCCACGTCAGGTTATCCCTCAAAGTTACATCCGTGAGTGATTTACACGCTCTCAATGACACCTTTTGACGCATCAACAGGAGATATTGTGGCCAGGGCAACGGAAGCGTGTAGCTCAGGAAGTCGCCGGTTGCTCGATGACGAAGACAAAATGGTTCAATTCCTGAGGCACCATTCCTGCAATGATTTCGCACAAGTTGACAACCTTCGATCTCTTGGTAAGCCAAGCACGCTTGTCTACTCATTTTATTTACTAGGTGAACAGGTATCACACAGCAAGGCATTGGAATCCATGTAGCGGGAGGTGACTTCTACTCTCTATCGCCGCCGATGTTGGTGTGCCACATATATGTCGAGACGTTAACCATTGGCTTTCCCAGATGCCCCCGATGTTTGTGCTTTCATCGCGGGGAAGCAGGAGCTTTTGGCTCGTTTCATACGTATCATCATACCTGCTGCCTCTGCTCACAAACTTCCCATGAAATCATTACACATTTTTTACGATGTCGGTGAAGGTCCCATTGCGTTCAATCTGGATGGAAGTATCTATCTCAGCCTGCGGTACTTTGAGGAATGGCGTGAGTATTACTCCTTTTGCTACTACTTGGACACCGATCGTGCCGATGTGACATACTTGATAGACGACGATGATGTAGAGAAAGGTCATTTACGGCGAGCGCAACTATCATGGTATGTCCCACTTCGTCTCTGTTATCACCACTGACCAAACTTTGGACTCAAGGTTCTTCGCCCTTGCTCATGAGATCGCCCACAACCTTATCCCTTCACATGATGCTGCGCACGAGTTCTCATTTTCGGCAATCTGCGAAGCCCACATTGATGATTTCTCTGCGGCTGTGGTCTCAGATGCATAGCGTATTATCGAGTGAAAGCGAAGCTTATTGATCCCAGTGTAGGGGAACGCACTATGCACTTCCGTTTATTTAATGTAGTATCAATGTTCATGCTCCATAGTTCATGTATATTATATTCTCATGAAGGCAGGGGAATTCGTGAGCTCTGAACAACCGGAAGCTTGTTAAAGGGTTGAATTGCTCTGCTCAGGACAAACGTGACAGGATATGATATCGGTCCGGTCGAAGTCATAGTCGACTGCAAGTTAAGCATATAATGATGCGGGCGCGGAGCGACTAGGGTATGTATGTAACAACTAACGACAACTATTCAGCTTGGAACTGAACGTTTGAACTCCTGACAAGCCCATAGCATATCGTATGAGTCACGCCAATAGAAGTTCGAGCGTGACTGAGCCCCCAATCGGGGTCTGAAACCAGTCACGCAAGAGGACGAAGTTGAGGCAGCGGGTGTGCTCAAGCCATGACTTAGGCTGCAAATCCACGTCTCAATACCTCATTGACACTACTCATGATTTATTTCCTGGTGGCATGTGTGATATACTTCTCGTATAACGCTGTCATAAGATTGTGGAGACCACAGGGTGACTTAATTCCAATGAACGACCTCCGTCATCCCACCAGATTAATATTGCAATTACGCTAGAACGACCCCGGAATGCCATCAACGGTATTCGGCCATCCCAGCATGAATTGCAAGATCGTGACGAGGAACTGCCTGATGGTAAGTCTGAGGTTAAACTATCCTCTGCATGTCGTACTCGTCGCTAACTTGGTATGAAGTTCTGTGCCACGTAAATGGCAATGGAGGTGAAATAGCATCCTTCGTATGTCTTCCTGATGGGAAGCGAGTAGCAATTGCTTGCAGAGATGATACCACCATTCGACTGTGGAACGTGGAACATGCCCAGGAGATCGAGCCACCGATGGACGCTGGTGTCGCTGTGAACGCTATCGCTGTATCCAAGGACGGAAAGTGGATCGTTAGCGGTGCCGTCGACGGAAAGGTGGCAATTTGGAACATGACCAGTGGCCAGAAAGGGGGCGAGTCTTCTGAACGACACAAACTGAAGATCACAACGCTGGATATATCACCAGACTCGCTGCGAGTTTCGAGTGGTTCGGATGATGGAGTAGTTATGATCTGGTGCATCGACTCGGAGCCCATACTCCGCCATGAATTGTCCCTGTTGAAAAATCAGGATTCGTCCCCTGTCTCATGCGTCAAGTTCTCACCAGCTGGGGGTCGCATCGCCTCAAGCTACAGTCGATCTGGTTATTACACGATCCAGATTTGGCATAGTTGGACTGGGCGTCACCTGGCATCCATCCCGACCGACGGCCAATTAACACGCTCAATCGCTTGGTCTAGAGATGGACAACGGCTATTCGCTGGGGGACCCCACGGTTCCATCAGGTGTTTCGATGTTGCGACTCGGAGACGTCTAGCGAGCCGGGAAGACTCGCAGTCCGATGTTATCACTTCTCTTTGTGTTTCCAACACCGACCAATTCCTTATCTCTTCCTCAGCCTCTGCGCGGATCATTGACATATGGGACATAAAGGACACATCTGCGCTCAAACACCTTCACTCCTACCGTCGCTCTGATGTGCTTAGCGCGGCCATCTCGCCTAATGAGCTTCATCTTGTCCATGCAGGAAAAGACAGGAAGATTTACAGACGACGCCTCACGAAGAACATTGGAGTGATGTATTTTTCCCATGTGAGTATACATTAACCTCACAGGCTCGTGATGTTCATTCCTCTTTGTAGAAATTGTCCTTCTCTTCCAGACTGTCTGAGCCTGTAAGTCTAGCTTTTTTCAAGCTATATCACTTCACTTTTCAACTTCGACTACAGCTTACGTACATCAGTAATGCAGCACATGATACATGGAAAAACGGAAAATTGGACGAAACCGAGGAAGTGTTATCTAATGAAATCACCGAAAATCGTTACCGGAACTATGCGCGTGCTAACCGTTCTCTTGTCCGAGCACGATTAGGAAAGTGGGATGCAGCATTGGAGGATGCCGAAGCCGCTATGGTGATCTGCATTACTTCTTTCGCAGAGTTGGTGCTGACTCTGGGGCATTATCCAGTCAGGTAGCGATCGAAAGCCGTTAATGGCCTACATCGCGAAATGCATTGCACTCTGTGGGCAGGGAAAGCTCGGAGGAACAGCAAATATATTTAATGTGCTTCATGACAGTGATATCAAAGGCTTTATTGAACGTGTCAGGGTAAGCAACGCAACGTAGGGTAGTCGTTTCAATGACTGAGTTTTCTGTTCTCTCGTACCCCTGGTACTTTTTCAGGTCGAGCTTCGTGATTCCGGAACTGAACTTCCCAAATTTCTCCAGAGTGTTGATGTATGTTCATCGGTTAGTGCTCTGTGTCACCTTGCAGCACCCCGAAATACCACTCGTTGCACAGGCGCAGAAGCTTGCTCTCGTCACAGAACTTCAGATAAGGAGAGGGGACCACGAAGCGGCCCTACAACTTTTGTCAAGTGCACCTGATCTCAGCCCATTTCTTCTTGCTCCGGAGGCAAACACTATCTTTCTAGTAAGATGTTCGTGGTTCATCTGCCACATATATTGACATGCAGTTGAGATATTTGGTTGGAACGTGTATGACGTACAGTTCATGATCCACCAACTGAAATTTCAAGCACTCGCCGTTTCTGGCCGCACAACAGAAGCAAAGGAGATACTCCGCTTGCATGAGAGTGACATGAATGACGAGATGGAGGCAAGAAGGGGAGTCTTCGGTCACCTCAGTGGTGAGTGTTTGCGTACCAAACTTTCCGTTGTTGGTGTGAAAATTGTTGTCGGCTTAGAGAAGTTCGGCGATAAATCTATGTACGGTAGTAAGCATGACGATGCCATTGCTTGGTACACTCTGGCATTGGAACTTTCTGGCATGGCACACACCACTCCAGGTGAGTCTGAATGTCAACTATCGTGATATTTACTCAAGTACCTCTTTTCAGACCTTTCTAAACAATGCCTGGAAACGTTCGAAATAATGAACAAGACGTTAATCTCTCAGAAAGACGAGGCGACTGCTCTGTATGTAGATATACTGTCCAGCCATCCACAAAGGATATTCCGTCTTCTCCTTAAGCGCAGCAAGGCAAGGGCGGAAAAGGAACTATGGGAAGAGGCATTGAACGACGCAAAAAAGGTAGGGGTATTTTCAGGAACCCGGTTTGTGTCAGACTCTTTATCATTGTGTTTCTCATTTCAGGCAATCCGACTGGATCCGACGTGTCCATGGGGGTATGAACGTAAGCGTGCTGCGATGGCTAAGAAGCAGGACCATAAGAAGGGGATAGAAAAGTCCAATGATATCTCTTTAATGGTCGAGCTTAACATATCTCGTGGTAAGCATTTTCTCGTACGATTATGTTCATTGATTGATTAACGTCCTACAGAACTATCACAAAGCAGTAAATCATGTGTTGAAGTCATCGAAGAGGCAATACGCCAAATTGCCAACTTCTGCCCACTTATACTCATTGACGTCAAAACGGGATTTCTTTGCGATGGACAACAACGAAGTAACGTTTTCAAGGAGGACCCGATCTATCAATCTCTCTTGTTGCCAACTACTCAACTGGACACGAAGCACATTGTATACGTGGTCACACGATTTTTCCGTTATGTCATGTTCTCCCATAGGTGGGAAGGGAAAGAACCAACTTTTTCAGACGTTTCCGAATCACGAGTTAAATCAGTCTACAAACTCGACCCATCACTACCCCTAAATGAAAAGCTTCGCAGATTCTGCGAGACAGTCAGAGAAGACCGTGAAGGTTACCGATGGGCGTGGAGCGATACATGCTGTATCAACAAGCATGTCGAGACCACGTACAAAAGGTCGATCCGTTCCATGTACGACTGGTACAAGTGGTCGGCACTCACGCTTGTTCTGCTCACGGACATTCCCGGGGGATTATCTGGACTTAAAGACAGTTTATGGATGACCCGTGCCTGGACGCTCCAGGAGCTTCTCTCGCCCAAGACCATCCGTTTCTATAACAGCGAATGGAAGCCATATCGGAATGACACAAGCACCAATCATAAAAAGTCCCTCCACATCATGCGCGAGCTGGCGGAAGCCATCCATATTTCCCCCGATGATCTCATTGACTTTTCTCCGGATACTTTGGGAGTACGGGAAAAGCTTCGACTAGCTTCAGGTCGCGAAGCTACCTATAAAGAAGACGTCGCCTATTCGTTGATCGGAATATTCAAGAGCGACTTGATACCAGAGCCACGTGATGCGACAATTGCACTTGGACTACTTTTGCAGGAGATCGTCAGCCGTTACCAGGAGACCACAGTGCTGGACTGGACAGGGGAACCATCGATGTTCAACAGCTGTCTCCCTGCTCGTATCTCCGTTTACAACCCATTGCCCCACGTGTCATCCATTGCAGACGACGAAATGAAGAACCGGATTAGAGAGTTGAGCTATCCACCGATACGACAACAAGATGCTACCGAATTTTATCACAAGTTGTCCCGTCTGGATCCACTGCACTTTGCCGACCGCCGTCTTCATCTCCCTTGCATCACGTTTCCGGTCACGAAATGTGATGCGGACACGGTTCAACACCGAACTCGCGGTCCAGGTACGGCTTATCTCGCCGAGGCATCCGCGCTCGGTGAAGTGACGATCACGACCACGGAAGAGTTGTCATCCGGCCGGGACAAATTAGTGCTCGTGTATCCCTGGATTCGTGATCTCCTCACTCAAGCTCACCCACTGGAACCAGAAGGGAACACGGATTCACAAGCATCGAAACAATCAGTGATCTTTCACGACGCCGACACACAAGCGTTAAGACTGATCGTTCACTTTGAACAGCCGTTCAGAGCGCTGTTGCTGAAGAAGGACCGCGTTCACAACGAATATCGGAGGGTCGCCACTGACAACATAATCTGGGTTTCCAAACGGAAACTAACTTCCTTGAAGGATATGGACGTTGAGAAGTTGGTGGTACTTTGAAGGGTACAGGTTCGATGCCCCCCAGTACTGCATTTTGGAGGGTCTTGATGTTCATCTCGGTAACTCCCGATTGGACTCATTCGTGTCCTTATCAGGTGTAATGGGATTTTGCGATCTCAAGGGAGAAATAGGCGGCCTTAAAAGCCTGCAGGTCAGAAGTGGCGATAGAGCTTTTTTTTTGGCGGACATGCAAGGACTAATGCAATCACGAAAACATAGTGGTTCCTGTATCACTGCATTTACCTAACTATTGTTACATGCCTCATCCAGCGTTCGCGAGGCACTCTCTCGAAAAAGTCGATCATTATGCGTCGACACGCCGAACATCATTAGCACTAACCATCAGTACATGCGCCGATTCATACACTATAGATAAGTCGAAACAAGATAGCCCACGCCCGCGCGACCCAAGCGAACGGTCATGACCTCGCGTAATACCATCGCCATCTCGATACTCTCATTTTGAGCGCGTCCCCTTCGTCGTCTACGTCCATCTTTCCGTCGTCTATGTCGTGTGAGGCGGTACCCTTGACGACGATCGTGTCCTTCTCAAACGTAAAATCGCTGTCGGAGATGTTTGATCGTAAGACCCGGACCGACGGTTTGGGGGTCGGGTTCGCGGGTGGCGGGCAAGATATGGGTGGAGGCATGGCGTCCGTCTCCTTGCTCTTGGATGTCGCGTCCTGAGCGAATGTGGATATGCCAGCCTCGAGAGGCTCCGTCGTGTTTTTAGGGCTACTGACCGGCGGTGGATCGTCCGTAGACGCCTTCGCTCCATCAGAAGTGTCAGAGAGGGTGATTTGGGTATCCGTATCTTGCGTTTTGGAGGCATCTGCTGGCGGTATCGATGTCGTCAATGTCGGATGTGACGGAGATGATGGTGTGTCGACGGAATGTTCAGGCGGGCCAAACACGGAAAGCGCGTAAGCTGCTTTCCCTCCTTCGTCCGCTGCCCAGGTGACGAGATAAGTCTCCGTCGAGCTTTCGAGCGCGATTCCCCATGGCGAGTCGTCAACGGAATCCATCTCCACGTCACCCTCCGCTTGGCTTTCCCGAGTCACAGCGATCTTCCGACGCTTGGACGGCGGCGGACCGACCGTCGACCCCTGGTGAAGGTGAGGGAAGAGTACACACTGGACCACTTGTGCGTCGTATTTGAATCTGTAGATACGTAGGCGTAAGACAGATCGGTCTGGGAATGGAAAGCGGGGTAGAAGTCAAACATACCCAACCCCCGATTTGCTCTTCCTCCGATCGGGAACACCAAAGGAGATCGTCATCGCTTGCATCTTCTTCGCTTCCTCGGCGATGGCGCTCACCTCACTTAATCCCGCCCTTTTCATCTCCGTAAAGTCGATGTTAAGCCGCCGCCTCTTTGGCGCATTGGTCACGTCAAAGAGCGGGGGGGATGGCGGTGGGGCAAGACCGAGAATGTCAGCACGCCGTTGCGCATATTCTGCTAACCGCTGAGCACGGTTGCGAATCCCAAGACCAGGAGCGACGTGTGCGTTTTGCTAAAGGGACGTTAGCCAAGAAACACATCGATGATGGACAATACGAGAACGAACCTCGGCGACGTCAACACTAATGACCTCGAACGCACTCCCGTCATGGCCCCATCCCCACCCACAGCTAACACACCCTCTTCCATCGTCCTCGGCTTCTTCGAAACTTGACATCCGGCCCGCACTATCGCCTCTCCCAGCGCTCTCTTCACCATAAAACGATTCACCCCATCCGCCAATGAAACGACTCGCCCAGACGCCACCCGCATAGCCAGGCGGCTGAGGATCGTTGCTCGAGGAAGACGTCGAAGGTGCTGACAAAGCAGGTGGTGGGAGAGGCGTACTGGTGCGAGTGCGAGGGACGCTAGCGGTGCCGTTCACGTGGCCGTTGGTACCAATGCCATTCATCCCCACACGACTATCGCTTTGTCCGCTTTTGACGGCCCCAGATGCAGAAGCCAGCGTGGGTACGAGCGCGAGCACGACGCGTATCGTTCGACCTTCTCTCTTTGCTCGAGTGATACCGCTCCATGTCAATAACCCAGCATGCACTGCGCATTGGATGACATCAGAATCGTCTGTGTAGACACGGCGTCGCGAGAATGAGTATATCGACGGTGTGTATGGGAAAGGTGGTGGGGGAGGAAGACCGCCTCCCCAAAGGCGGAACTTCTGAGGTCTTGCAGGCGGTAGAAAAGACGGTGGAACGAGAACCGTAAGACGTAGTTCGGTGGGTATTTGGGACGTTGCAGGAGTGGGCTGCGATGTGGAAGCGTCCACCAAGGGGCTCGAGCTAGGTCCGGCCTCCGTCGATTTGACCTCGACTTGCTTGTCCTCTTCAACGATGGGTGTAGGGATCCATTCCGGAAAATAGTAAGGAAAGGGCGTTCGAGGCCAGACATATGTTCCGAGACTGACAAACGGCTTCTTCTCTCTTTCCTTCCTGGCCTTCGCGAGTTCCTCGGCGCTCGGCATACGCTCAAGCATCTCTAGTCGTTCGCGTTCGAGCATCTCCAGCCTCTCGCGCTCAAGCAGCTCGAAGCTATCGCGTTCCAACCGCGCAAGGCGTTCGCGCTCCACAATGTCAAGTCCTCCGAGTCTGTCGCGCTCCAACAGCTCGCTGATTTCGCGTTGAAGCATCTCGAAGCGTTCCCTAGTCTCGAGGCGCTCGCGTTCGACTTCTATATGCTCCACCTCGCGGGTCGCGGCGTTCATCGGCTCCCGTTCTCTATCCATCATGCCGCCCCGCTCGCGTTCTGCGAGTTCCAACCGCTCCCTCTCTCGCTTTTCAATCAGTTCACGGTCTGCTCCAGGCCCAACCGGACGTTCGTCACGTTCGCGCTCAACCATCGGCACGTCAAGGCCTTTCCGATCCTTGTCCATCTCCCTGTCCCGGGGGGCAGCTCCGCCCATGTTTGCAGCCTCGAGTCCTCTTTCGCGATCCCTCTCCATTGCTTCAAGACGTTCCCGCTCTCTTTCCCGCTCAAACGCCTCCGTGTTAAAGGGATGGGGTCGCATGGGTATGCGTTCACGATCGCCAGGGCGTTCCAGAATGACCTTTTCATGCTCCAAAACGATGCGTTCGGGAGGCAGAGCGCGCTCCCGTTCGTGCATGACACGGTCGCGTTCCCTGTCGTTGATAACCCGCTCTCGCTCGATCAAAACTCTATCTCTCTCCGCTATTCGATCCCTGTCGAGCCTCTCCCGTTCGGGGAAGGGACGATCTCTGTCCGAAAAGGCCATGCGATCGCGCTCATAGATCACCCTGTCTCGTTCGGCGATTGCTGCGCGCTCCCTGTCAACAAGAGTGATGCGTTCATTGTCGTGTTCTGGAGCAGGCATTCTCTCTCTGTATTGTCGACGGTCGATATCGCGCTCCCTTTCTCGTTCCCAGGCGAGTTGCCGTTCCCGCTCGTTGGTAATTTGATGTTCGCGTTCCCGAGGGTGATGGTCATGTGCGGAGAGAGGTGGGTGGAGTGGCCCGGGAGCACCTGGTCCTGTCATAATTGTACTGGAAAGAGGTGGTCCACCGGCCCCGCCAATGTTCATCCCGTGAGGAGATGGTATACGGGAGTGTGTGCGACGTTCACGGTCTCTCTCCCTCTCGCGATCGTGTCCCCTAGGCGGTATTCCCGGTCCAGTTTCCCCCTCGCGGTGTAACGCAACGACGCGCTCGCGTTCACGCTGTGTGTGCATGTCGCGCTCTCGTTGTAGCATTGGCATACCATCCATCTCTCTTGGCACCAGCTCGCGGTCGCGTTCCGTCATCCTGTCTCGTTCGCGTGCAGCGTGCATTTCCCTTTCCCTTTGCATAGGGATATCCCTCTGGCCAGGCGGGATAACGTCGCGGTCGCGTTGAGGAGGATGCATATTTTGGTCCCGGGGTGTCTCTCTCTGCCGTTGACGCTCCCGCTCTCTCAGATACACAGCGCGGTCATGGTCGTGGTGGAAGCCATATTCAGGGTCGCG